>SJYC01100420.1:0-16626 GCA_006408675.1 Madoqua kirkii
TGAATTTGAGCAAGCTCCTGGTGTTGGTGATGGACAGAGAAGCCTGGCATGCTGCAGTCCATGGGGTCACAAAGCATCGGACATGACTGAGTGACTGAACTGAACTGAATTAAACTGTGCTTGCCTAGAGTGACATATATCTAAAGCTTTCATTATTAAGTGCTTATTCTCTACCTGATATTGTGCTAAGCTGTGTTGTTCACATATTATTTCTTTTAACTGCAATAATCCTGTCAGGTATTATTACTGTTTCTATTTTAAAGATGCAGAAACTAAGACCCAGACAGGTAGGTGGCTGAGACAGGTTTTGACTTTAGTGTTGGTTCCAGAGCCTCCAGTTCTTAACTCGTTTGTTACACTTCTCACTTTAAATGAAATGAGAAAGTCAACTGGCTCGATGGCAGATGGAAAACATTGTAAATATAAAAGAGATTAGGAAAGAGGCGTAGAGGCAGAAATGCAGGCAGTGTAGAAGGGCCTGGATGTGAAGTGTATGGGAGTGGGAAGCAGCTGAGTTTGTTGTCGCTGGTGGTGTGTATGTGTGTTGCGTGTGTTACACTGTACAGGGAGACGCTGACCTGAGGCCAAGTCCTGCTACTCTGCTCCTCTTCAAGACAGAAGATTGCTCTCCGGAAAACAGATGAAATCAGTGTGCTGGTTTTCATGTAACCAAAAGTTTGGAGGCCAGGCAATGGGCTGAAAGACCCAGGTGCAATGCTGAGAAAGGAGTTGGACAGCACATTGAAAGTGAAAGTGTTAGTCTCTCATTCGGGTCCAACTCTGCCACCCCTTGGACTGTAACCCACCAGGCTCCTCTGTTCTTGGGATTTTCCAGGCAAGAACAATGGAGTGGGTAGCCACGCCCTTCTCCAGAGGATCTTCCAGACCCAGGGATTGAACCTGGGTCTCCTGCATTGCGGGCAGATTCTTTCATTATAACCTGGGAAATATCTGTCAAAGACCATGGGCTATAGCGGAAGTGGAAACTTGAATAACTAGTCAGCATTGCTTTCTGCCCCAGGGTCCGCATGCCTAAAATGGACTTAGTGGGACTTTCCTGGTGGTTCAGTGGTAAAGAATGTGCCTGCCCAAGCTGGGGGAATGGGTTCTATCCCTGGTCTGGGAACTAAAACCCCACATGCCGCGGGCAAGTAAGCTTGTGTGCTGCAACTAGGAAAGCCAGCTCACTCTAGAGCCTGTGTTCTGCAACAAGGGAAGCCACTGCAACGAGCAGCCCACACACCACAGCTCGAAAAAGCCCATGTGCAGCAACAAAGACTCCATGCAGCCAAAAAGAAAATAAAAGCAAATAAGTAAAAATGGGGATGGCAATACCACTTTGAAGGACCACTATGAGAGGTAAAGGGGGTGATGCCTAGGAAGTCATACTGTGTAGTGATCAAAACACACCATGTACTCAAATCCTTTTCTCCCTTCCCCACAAGGTGCCAGGTGGGGCCTTTGTCTCCACCATCCCTACTCTCTCCAGATATTTTTTTCTAGTTGTTTAAAGACATCGTATATGGAATATTTAGAGTATCATTTGGGGACCAGATTGACTAGATTTTTTTCTTTTCTTAGGTTCACAAATCTGATGAGGGTCTGGTGGGGTATACATTTGGGAAGACCCCCAAACTTGGCCCTGGAGGCTCCTCCCGGGAAGGCTAGATCTCAGCTGCACGTGCCTTCTGGAGTCCAAGCCCCAGGCTAGAGAGGGGCTGGTTTCCCAAGCTTGGGCTGTGGAGGCATCACCTGGGTACAGAGGAGCTTACGCGACAGCCAGGTCCTTGCGGCTGAGACTGGGGCATGGCCTGCTTATTGGGATCTCTCCTTTGTGCTGGGCTTTGCCTGTCAGCCGGCAGCGCTGGGTCTTGCTGTTATGGGTGGTGCTCAGAGCCTTTATAGTGGACTCCTGGGCCTGGCAGGGATGTTTCCTCATGTGCAACACACACAGCTGCTACCTACTTACTAGCAGCACAGTTTTGGGCAGGACACTTGACTCTGTCACGCGAGTGTATGTTCCTCGGTTCTTTGTCTTATCACAACAAAGACTTGGAGTGGCAGACATTAAGGCCCACTCGGCGAGTCACAGCTCTCAGGTCTTGGACAGACCGTGTTATAGCTCTCAGGTCTCGAATGGACCATGTTATAGCTCTTAGACAAATCAGTGTTACAGCTCAGTGTTACAGCTCTATTTTATTCAGAAGATAGCAGGAAAATCCATCTTCTAGGCGTGAGGGCACGTCGATCCAAAGACAGGAGAAGAGTGCCCCAGTGTGCAGGAGAAAGAGAGAGAGAGCCAGCTTTGGCTCCTCTATTTATATGTTTATCTCTCCCTGGGCCTGTCCTATGTAAGTTGGGCCAGCCAGGAGTGTTGTTTGTTCTGCCTGAGGTCCTCACTCGGTCCTTGGACCTTCTTTTGTTCCATTTTCACAGGCTTTCCCCTCCTTGTCTTTTAGCCACTGTCATTTTGGACTCCTTTTCCCTATTCTACCTACCTAACAACTCTCCTTGCCTTATTTACCGCAAATGTGAAGCAGCAGAGCAATAGTGTCTATTAGTAGGGTTGCTGTGAGGATTAAATGGCATGAAACGTATCGGGGGTAGACCACAAACATGACACATTGTACAAGCTCAATAATTATTTGATTTGATAAGTGTTCCTCCAGGCACCCTCTAAGTGCCATGTCATTGAGTCTCCACAACAGTTCGGTGGGACAGGCACCATGATGCCCACTTCAGAGACAAGAAAACTGGGCTTAGGAAATAGGGAATCATGGAGCAGACGTAGACCTTTAGAGCTCTCTCTTTTCTCTGTCCACCACGCTGCACTGTGAGCTTCCTGTTTGGTTTTAACCAGTGCTGTTTATTATTTAACAACTGGCTGTGTACTGAGTGACTTGAGACTCAGAGTCGGACTGTGTTTTATTTTCCCATTAATAACTCACTTTGCAACACTGACGACCCAACAAGATCTTGTATGTAAAAGGACTACAGAACTTGGAAGCACTCTACAAAATATTTGTTTTTTTTTTTTTATTTATGTAGGCCCCCATCATGTTCCAGAAAAGGGATTTGAAGTAGCCTATTAGTTGTCATTAGACTGATGATGATTAATGATTATAATAACAAGACAGGCATAATTGGTGCCAATTGTGCCTTTTGAAATGGCCTCCATGGAGGCCGGGCGGTGGGGAGGGGGAAGGCAGCCTCTGCCTCAGGGAGCTGAAAAGATGGGACTAATTGGTTAAAAGCAGCTTTGCTAATTGCTTTGGCAAGGGCCTGAGAGAAAGCTTTGGTATGATTATACATGAACGGGGTCCCTCAAAGCCCTGTGATTCTGGGCTATATCTGTTCCTCAAAACACAAACAGAAAAGAGAACAGATGTTCAGCCACTTGACAGAAATTTAATAAGACACTTAGAAAAATTACCATGTTCACTTTGCCCCGCCTGACCTCTTCACAGGAAGCTGGAGGAAGGCCTGTTTCTGAGGCTGATATGAGTGGAACTAAAAAGGAGCGTGTGCTAGAGTGTTCCACCTATCTGAGATCCTGCTGTGTTCTGCGCCCCCACCTCTCACCGAAGGGTTCTGGGAAGAGGCTTGATTATGAGCAGTATATATGCTTTAAATTCTGGTTGAGAGTAAGTGGGCTGAGATTGAATTACCAAAATAATCTATCTGGGGAGTGAAGGAATAATGTGAAACCAAATCACAGCTCAAAATGGTAAATAAATCTCCATGGTGTGAGCTGGAACACTCAGGAAGGAGAGAAGCCCAAATATAAGATTTTTCTGGGAAAAAAAAAAAAAATCCCCTCCCTCCCTTGTGAACAGTGTTAATCACAGTTCAGAGACTGGCAACTAGAGTGTACTGGGGGACTCTGCTCCAGCCAGGGGGAGGCCTGGGAAGGCTTGTCACTGGCTACCAATAGCTGTAGGGGGTCAGAGAGTGGCCCACCTGGGTTCAAAACTGACTCAACAGTTCACTGGTTGTATGCTCATTCAAGTCACATAACCGCTCTGAGCCCCACTTTCCTGTCTTATACCTCATGGGGTTACTGTGAGTACTAAATGACTCAAAGCACATGTATTCTTTTCCTGCGTGTGTGTGCTAAGTTGCTTCAGTTTTGTCTGCATAAGGCATAGCATGCTTAAGGGTTAATAAGGATGGGCTAGGATGCAGCGGTATTGATACTAAACATATAAGCATAGCATATTCCCATCTTTGTGACCCTGTTAACTGTAGCCTTCCAGGCTCCTCTGTCCATGGGATTCTCCAGGCAAGAATACTAGAGTGGGTTGCCATGCCCTCCTCCAGGGGATCTTCCTGACCCAGGGATAGAGCCCACATCTCTTATGTCTTCTGCATTGGCAGGCAGGTTCTTTATCACTAGCAGCACCTGGGAGGCCTGTGTTCATTTTCTAGGGATTCTGTAACAAATCATAATAAATTTGGTGGCTTAAAACAACAGAAATTTGTTCACCCACAGTTTTACAGGCCAGAAGTCAAGGTGTTGGCAGGGCTTGGCTCGCTCCTGAGGTTCTAGGGGGAATCCTTACTTACCTATTCCTAGCTTCTGGTGGCTCCCTGCAAACCTTAGTGTGCTCCCTGGCTTGTGGCTGCATCTCATAATACACAATTATTTGTTAATGGGGTATGCATTTGTATAAGGCATAGCATGCTTAAGGGTTAATAAGGATGGGCTGGGATGCAGGGGTATTGATATTAAATATATTCAGTTCAGTTCAGTTGCTCAGTCGTGTCCAACTCTTTATGACCCTATGAACCACAGCACGCCAGGCCTCCCTGTCCATCACCAACTCCCAGAGTCCACCCAAACCCATGTCCATTAAGTCGGTGATATCATCCAACCATCCCATCCTCTGTCATCCCCTCCTCCTCTTGCTCTCAATCTTTCCCAGCATCAGGGTCTTTTCAAATGAGTCAGCTCTTCACATCAAGTGGCCAAAGTTTTGGAGTTTCAGCTTCACCATCAGTCCTTCCAATGAACACTCGGGACTGATCTCCTTTAGGATGGACTGGTTGGATCTCCTTGCAGTCCAAGGGACTCTCAAGAGTCTTCTCCAACACCACAGTTCAAAAGCATCAATTCTTTGGTATTCAGCTTTCTTTCAATCCAACTCTCACATCCATTAAATATATTAGCATTGCATAAATTCACGGATATTGGGAGTTTACGTTTGTTTCATGCCAGGGTTTCTTTCTTAGTCATCTTCCTTAGTATTGAGCCCAGAAGAAAGGGAACTGGTATTGGACTCAGAGAGCCCCAAGTTTAAACACTGAATCTGCTTGAACTTCCAGGAGCTCCTGTTTTCTTTTTTGTAAAATGGAGCTGATAATTGATTTCTCCCTTCCTCAAAGGGCTTCTGTGGATGTGGAGAAAATAAGGGGAACAGCTGTGGACCCCAAGGTGTAGGGATAGAAAGTTAGAGAAGGTCTTGGATCAAGTACCAAATGAACCAGTGAGTGACACCAAATTCAACCAGGCATGGACATGGGCAGAGTCCACAAAGAATCCAAGATGAAGGTGGTCAGGGGAATTTAAATGTTCCCTTCCAATGCACAGGGTGGTGACCAGTGGTTCACAGGGCTCTGGGCTAATTCATTCATGTGGGCCAGGTGCTGTTCCAAGTGTGGGAAATTTATAGTGGAGAGTCGAAAGCACAGTCTTTACTATCCTGGGGCTTATAGTTGAGAGGGAGAGGCAGATGTTCTTTAAAAGTGGAGATATAAAAACAAACTGTGTTAGTGGTTCGGAAAGAATCGCATGGGGAGTAGTTATGAGAGACCAGGTATCATGCAGGCTCTGAGCTAACCCGGAAGAGGGGAGGTTAAGAAAGTGTTGCCCTAAAGAAAGGGACGTTTGAATTGAGAGGTAGAAGAGGAGAAGGAATTTTGGGCCTGATACGAGATGGAGTGGAGTGGAGGGAGGTGGGGAGCAACACATGGTTTGAGAGTGAAGCTTGAGCCAGAATCTTTGAGCCCTGCTGTTCATACATGTCTGTGAGGGTTTCCTTCTCTCCAGCCCTGGTGAAGATGGCCAAGCTGTCTGCTCCAGGTCTCAGATTTGGCAGCGAGGATCACAGGAGTGTGTAGCTTGGCCCACATGTGTCTTGATTTTGGAGGTAAGGGAAGAGTTACCACCAGTTAAGTCTGAGAAAATCACATACAGTTTTGGAATCCTAACTTCTCTTGTAAAATCAGGAACTCTGGCAACACTGGCCTTCGTCTCTTCAAGATGACCCCCACGGGAAGATGTGTAGCAGTTTTCAGATGCAAAATACAGAGACTCCACAGACTCCGTCTTTCTGTATACTTCCTGCCTGGTGAGACCTCTGATCTCTGTCCTACCAAGAATGACCAAATAAGAGAGAACAGACCTCCTTGGTTCTTTGGAGAAGATTGTTTCAAATTAAACTTGGATACCCAATTAGGAAGACTTTTTATATTCCTCCCCCAGGAAGGACATATCCTCTCTCCATGGAAGGATTCTGGGTGCCCTGTAAGTGGGTTTCTTTATTTTCATTTTTTTTTCTCCTTTCCATATTTAAAAAAGTAGCAATGAAACTTTTTGAGCAAAGACTATCTTATGTAAAAATGCAGCCTAAGTCACAGACCAAAGTGAGTTTGCTCAGACTGAATCTGGAACATTGGCTATTTTACTTTTTCCTGTTCTCCCCAAGGTAGCTCAGGGGCACCCCTAAGGGAACCTGGGATTCCTCAGAATAAAGTTGAGAACTAATTCACACCTAAAACACTGAGGGAGAGGCTCTGCCATTTGGAGAAAAAGGGTAGAGAGCTAAATGTATAGCTTGAAATTGGGCAATTTGCCTACTGCAGGTCCAATTTCAGATGGACCCCCAAGTTCAGAGGTGAGGAAACAGCACTGCCTTCAAGACACTAGACTTGACTTGGTAACTAGATCTCTCCCCTCCTGTTTCCCCGTCCCTGTCCTCTGGCATAGACAGTGCTCGCTCAAGTAGCAGCCAGCGAGGATCAGTCACTCCTGTAAGTGTGCAAGGTCTGATTGTCCTTGTGACGCGGAAGATGCCTGGAGCTGACCTCTCCTCAAGAGGTGTGACTTCCTGCGGCATGCACATGGAAAAAGCAGAAGCTTTTTCCTGCAGAAACTTTAGAGTGGAGGCCAGCTCTCCCTAACCTGGTAGGTGCAGGTACACAGAACTCTGGGGCTACGGCCATGACCACCCTCTGCTGGAAATGCCCAGAAGATTCCCAGCGACCAGAAGGAGGTTTCTGAGCTTCTTCAGCCTAGCCTTGCAGCTGTACTGTCACATTATTATAGATGCTTGTCACTGAAGCATCACTGTCTGCAACCTTGACATGCACCATTTCCAATTCATTTTTCAGAATTGCTCTGAAAGCCCAGGGCCCGTCCCATCCATTAGTGGAACTCCTCTGTGACAGGTGTTGGGGGTGATGGAGGTGGTAGAGAATGCCCCATGCTCTGCTGATTCATGGGAGACACATTTGAAAAGATATAAGCTGGCTGGGGCAAAGCCTCCATAGAGGTTTGCAGGCAGTTTCTTCCCTCTCAGAGGAAGGCATACTGCTTCTATAGGGCTGCATGACCCATTCCTGTCCTGTTGCACACACCCCTGAGAGCTGAACTCTTCAGAACTGAGAGTGTCACCTGTCCAAACTGTATGCTCTTAGGCTGAAGAGGAAAAGTTAAAATTTTATATAATCTCCTTCTCCTTCTGCCTCTGTAACTCAGCTTACCCCTTGCAAAGTCTAGATCACATAGGTCACGTAGTCTCGGAAAGGACAGACTTGCAATACTAGGAACTGGAGTTTATCTCGTTCACCCTTGTCCTGCTCTTTGCAGTCACCCAGCCCCTGCAAGCCTGCTTCATCATGCCTGTCCAGGCCAGGCATTCCCCTCCCCATCTTTACTGCTGTTCCTGTGCATGCAAAACCCCTTAGTTTAAACCAGCCTATTAACAGCTAGTGTTGCCCACTACAATCTGTCTGTAAGAACTCTGTAATCCCTTTGTTTGGGGCTCAGAGCTTGGAGTGTTAACTCCTCTGGGCCTACTGGCGTAATAAATCTGAGTTCTCTAGCTCTCCAAGTGTGGTGCTTGGTTTCTCGAGTATTGGTTCTACAACAAGGCAAGCTTCTAAGACTCTGTAGGTTTCCATTTCCTCATCCCCATAAAGAACTAATAATATCCATCTCCCAACCTCATCTGTATAATAGAAATCATATTACCTACCTCGCAGTCTCATCTGGTTGGTAGAAATTATAATACCCACCTCTCAATATCAGTTGTAGAATAGAAGTAATAATGCCCCTCTTGCAGTTTTGTGGTGAGAATTAGAAATAGCATACCTAAAATGCCGAGCAGTGCCTTCAGTACATTTATACCTAATAGGAACAGGAAGTTTTAGCTTTCTAGAGGCTTGAGCTAATTCACTTGCTCAAACTCCAGGTATGTTAAAAAAATAATAAAGATATCCCCAAATTGTTACAAGAAATGTGCATTTAAAATGTTTACTTTGGATGGAGGAATGCTTCTAACAAACATACAAGAATAGAAGGCCTGTGTAGATAGTCTAATTTAAGGGTGCCTCAAAAACCTAAATCCATAGCCTTGAAAAGATGGGGTCCAGGTCAAATGCTCCACCCCCCCCCCAACCATGCCCATTTTGGGCCCTAAATAGGCCCTTAATAAATGGTAGTCATTATAGCATGATATAATAGTACCAGACATGTCCCTTGAAGTTATGAACAGTGTTTCCTCTCCCAACTCCATCTGCCTGTGAATTGGCTGAGTTGTCTCAGCATTAAAACACTTCATGAAACCTGAGCTATGCTGGGGGAAACTGGGATGAAGCTGGCTTCGGCTCTTGGTGCTGCTGAGAGTTCGTGTGGCCTGAGCGGTCCCACTTCTGTGGCTTGGTTGACCCACAGACCGGATTTAGTTTGTACTCTGGAGGATGTGATGATTTAGGGTAAGGCAATCCCTGCTGGTTACACAGTGCCCCAGGCTGAATGGGGTCAGACTGGGATCCTTTCAGACTGGATTTCATTCAGCAGGACTCCACGAGACAGCCCTATCAAAACAGCTTTCAAAATAAAAACAACAAGAAATGTAAAAGCCAGCTTTCTCCTCACTTAGACCAGTAATCCCATACTTTGGCCATGGGTACATGACTTACCACTCCAGTGTTCTTGCCTGGAGAATCCCCATGGACAGAGGAGCCTGGCGGGCTACAGTCCAGGGGGTCGCAAAGGGTCACACAGAACTAAGTGACTAAGCATAGTACAGCACATGGTTTATTAGGAAGAAGGGGTTTATCCTTCCAGGATTTTGCTAAGATGAAATTTCCAGGTCTTCAGATGTTAACCCTAGGTAAAAGTTGGTGCCTCATTACAGACCTATGAGAGTATAAAACCCCTATTTCTTAGGCAGTGATAGGAAACTCTTCTTGCTTGGTGAAGAAGACTTGCATTCCAGAGATGAGTGGGATACTTTGACTTGCAAGTTCTCAGAACTACTGAAGTTTGATTATCAACCCACATCAACCACATCCCTGATCACACTTGTGAACTAAAAGTAGAAAGCACTGTATGGTCAAAATTTGAATGCCCATGAGAACTGCAGTCATGGGGTATTTTAAAATGGGGACCTTCTGTGAAAATCTAGGACCAATGACCATAACATATGGAAATTAGTGTTCAGAGCCTGTCTCTTTCAGACCTGGGCCTCCAGCAAAGATCATGCTTTCTAGGAGTTAATTTTGGGACCACTCATTACTTTGAAATCACTCCTTGGACATGTTGAGAATTTGCTGTTTTCATCAGAGGGAACTTACTACAAAGTTAATTTGAGATTATATTTAGTGATATGCTTTATCATTGTTGTAGCAAGAGGTAATTAGGAATAAAATGGGAAACAATTCCCGTAAAAGGTTGTGATTAGCATTGATTATGCATACAATCTGAGTTTTTCTACTCCCACCTTGTTGCTTCTTCCTTCTCACTTAATTAGCATTAATTTTGCCTCCCCACGTTCTCTGAAACATAGATCCTGGTTCTGACTCCATTCTCAGGCTCCCTTTCCTTGTCCCTCTCTTCTCTGGATTGAGGATTAATAAAGCACTGCTTCTGGGGCCCATCTGGCCAGACTGCCTCCTTGGTTTTCCACTTGTGGAATCCTTGAATCTCTCCTTTCTGTCCCTCACTTGCGCTTCATCTAGGTGCCAGGTGAAGCAAAGGAGGCTGCTTGGGGGAGGCAGCTAGTGACCCCAGAGTTGCTTAAAGGTGACAGGTATCCTGAGGCCAAAATTGCCGGAGGGGAGGCTAGATTAGGGAAAGAAGAGCTAGAGTTATCAGCTGGGGCTGTTTGCAGGTGATACTGGGAGTGTTCTCTCTTTACCACGTCACCCAGAGTCCAGGCCAGTTAGGGATAGAGGAGCATCAGCTAAGAGGTCGAAAGAATGGTCTTGCCTTCCTCAGTCTGCTGAGAAACGGAATATTTCCTGCCATATTAGTAAACAACGATTTCACCGTTGTCAGGGATTCCAGCCCTCCAAATATGAATTCCTGAGCCCTAAGGGCACTCAGGAAGGAGACAAATGCCTTTGGGATCTGACAGCCATTCCCTAGTGTGAGCACTGAGGAACTCTGGATGTGAAAAACGCAGCACCCTGGACCCTGTCAGCTGAGATGCTTATGAAAGAAATGATTTCAGTGAGCCCTGACTCTTGCATTTTCCCATACATAGAAAAGTGCTGAATTCCTACACTTGGGCTATCTTTTCTTTAAGTAACAATAATTTTTTGATGTTCAGACTACCTGCCCTTTGTCTCAGCAAAACTTCTACATAACCTGGCTCCTCCCCTCGCCTTCTTGGTACGGTTCTCGCAGGGTTACTTGAGATGCCATCTCCTGGGCTTGAGGTCCTAATAATTCCCACTGAATAAAACAGAACTCTCAACTTGTAGGTTGTGACTATTTTTTAAGTCAACACTGCAAACCTCTTCATTTCGTATTTCTGACAGACTGGAATTCCTAACTTGAGACCGAATGAAATCATTGCATACTAAGGGAAGTGGGGCTTAAACAGGAAAGAATGAGATCGTCCACACACTGAGGAGAAGAGTGTCAGGTCCCAGGGTAACTGGTATGTCAGATTTTTGTGCTTTGGGGTCAAGGTAGGGGCTAGAGAGCAAAAAAACACTGAGTGACTGGGGTTGGTCGGGGAGGACGGAGGAATGCTGAGTGGAGAAGCGGCCCAGAGGGGGGGCCTGGGAGTGATGGAGACAGAACTCCAGCCTGTGGAGCTGGTCCTGAGAGAGCCCTGCCGCACTGTGGTCTGCCTTGTCCAGCTTGACCACTGGGGAACTGTAGCTGAGACCAGGTTCCTGGGCTCTGGTGAGGCTCTCCAAGGCTACAGTGGTTTTTTGGGAAAGTCAGATCTGCTGTGGGCCCTTCCTCCTGCCGTGTGTAGTGAAAAGGTTTGGTTGGGGTGAGGAGGGAAGAGACATGATTTCCTCCCTCACAGAGGTTAAAAGTTACCTTCACGGGAACACTGCTCTGCTCTACCCCTTAAATCTGTCTTCCACTTGAGCTCTGAAAATGCGAATGAGATCATACCGTGCCCAGCCAAGAACCTTCCAAAGGTTTTCCAATGCTAACAAAATCAAGCTTCCAAATTTCAAAGCCCTTCCAGCAAACAAAAGCCCAGGTCCAGACGGCTTCACAGCTGAAGTCTACCAAAAGTTTCGAGAAGAGCTAACACCTATCCTACTGAAACTCTCCCAGAAAATTGCAGAGGAAGGTAAACTTCCAAACTCATTCTATGAGGCCACCATCACCCCAATACCAAAACCTGACAAAGGCGCCACAAAAAAAGAAAACTCCAGGCCGATATCACTGATGAGCATAGATGCAAATCTCAAAGCCCTATATGAACTGGTTCTTGCGTCTCTTTAGATGTCACCTCCTACCCCTCGCTTTATTCTTCCATCCACCTGTCCTTCCTTCCTCCCCTGCGTCCTTCTGTCCATCCATCCGTCCACTCGGACTCACAGCTGCTTTCTCACTATTCCTTAGGTGCGTTTCGGTCATTGCTTCTCTGCACTTGCTGTTCCTTCTGCCCAGAATAATCTTTCCCTCAGTACCTGTGTGGCGTATTTATTTGCTTCCTTTATTTGGGCCTCTGTTTTAACATTTGGGCCATTTCTCCAAGAGACCTTTTCTTCGCCATCCAGGCTCGTGACTGGAAGGGGCACAGCAGAGGCGCGAGTGTGATCTTCTGTTCCCTGATCTGAGCGCTGGCAGCGCTTTTGTGTTCAGTATGTTAGTATCCAGTCAGCCATAAACCCTGGCTTGTGTACCTCTCTGTGTGCCTGTTATGCTTCAACAGAAAATAAACACTCACATTCCCGTCTCACCCTGCTCCTCTCTTTGTTTTGTTTTTCTTCATGGCCATTGTCACTACCTGACATTGTCTGTATCCTTATTTGCATCCTCTGTCGTCCCCACGCCAGGAGCAAATTTTATGAGACCAAGGATTTGGTCTGGTTTCCTGTCTTATACCTATTGCTTAGCATAGTGCCTGGCATGTAGGGGTAAAGAGATCATTGTTGAATGAACATGTGAGTGAATGGCTGGATACTTGAAGCCGCTAGAAGGTGAACACAAACTGAGGATAGCTACTTCATCTGGTGCTTTAAGTTGTAAAGGTCTCAGACAGGACTTGGCTTCCGCTAGATTCCCACTTTCCTCTTGGAAACTTCTGCTCTCTTGACTCTCCATGACTCAGAGCTTTGTTTATTTCCTCCAGTTGCCTCTCAACACGCTGCCCTTAGACAGGAACCTCATCACCAAACACCCAGTTTAGAGCATCCATGTGGTACAGAGTCCGTTGCCAAACAACAGTGTCTTAGAAAAGAATTGGATCAGAAAGTCATTCCCCTGAGCTCTTCATCTGCAGTGAGCACAGTGGGAAGAACACCGGATTTGAGAGACCCGGGTGTGAATCTTATCTCTGCCTGGTTTTAACCATATGATCTTAGGCAATTTACTCAGCCGGCTAAGCCTGAGTTCCTCATCCTGCTAATGATGCCACCTGGGGTTGTTCTGAGGATTAGGTGAGGTGTTGTGCATCAAGCCCTTGGCACAGCTCCTGACGTTCCAGCCTTGTTAAGAATGCTTGACATTCTTAAGCATGTAGCTCCAACAGCATTTGCTGTTGACATCCATACTCCTCCTGTGACATTACATGCTGCATTTCTTTCTGCTCATACCTTTAGATCTCACCACTGAGCCCCCGACCATGACTCGGTCTTCACATGAAGTATGATATTTTAAGAAATGAACTTTTGATTTTTTTTCTGTCATCTTAAAAAAGACAGTCAGAGAAGGCAATGGCACGCCACTCCAGCACTCTTGCCTGGAAAATCCCACGGACGGAGGAGCCTGGGAGGCTGCAGTCCATGGGGTCGCTAACAGTCAGACATGACTAAGCGACTTCCCTTTCACTTTTCACTTTCATGCCTTGGAGAAGGAAATGGCAACCCACTCCAGTGTTCTTGCCTGGAGAATCCCAGGGATGGGGGAGCCTGGTGGGCTGCCGTCTATGGGGTCACACAGAGTCAGACACGACTGAAGCAACTTAGCAGCAAACGAGACAGTGTGTGTGAGGAGGCCTGAAAAGCCATGAAGTGCTTTATAGATGTACTTGTGCGCTCAGTGACTCCCGTTTGCTTCTTAGCCTCTTTTGGAGTCAGCATGAAGGAACAGGACTCCTGTGGACCTTGTCTGGAGAGACAATGAGCGATCACCTAACTTCTTGAAGGCTCAGTTTCCTCATTTGGGGAATGAGGATAATAACAGGGTCCACTTTCAGATTGATTCTGAGTGTCCGTGAAGGTGAAGTGAAATGAAGTCGCTCAGTCATGTCTGGCTCTTAGGTAAAAAATCGCTTTTAAGAAATAGTAGCAGAAGTGTAAATGCTCCCTGCTTCCTCTGTCCCCATGCCCTTCTTTCCCATCTCATGTGTGGTTTTGTTAAATCTTAGAAGACCTTTTTGTCTTATCCTAACTTTCTCCAAATTATTTTTTTTACTAGCCATAGATTATTAAAAACAATTTTTTTTTCCTCTCCTACGGGCCTCCTTATCAACTTTTATCCTGAGGACCACGGAAGGGGCCCAGTGGGATGGACAATTCCCTGCAGAGATTCCACACTGAGACATGAGCCTCAGTGCACATACATTCTCCTGGTATTTGACTATATCCTGATCCCCCTCAACTGTAGTGTTTCCACACGTTACACTGGGTCATTATAATCATAGCACCTGATTGATTTTAAACCATGTGTCTTCCATTTCTCAGAGAACAGCCAGTAAGCACCGGTTGACTGATGGCCCAGTTAGAAAAATTCTTGTGTCTGGAGGGCAAGAGGCAAAGGATATACTGTGTTTGGTTTTTATATCTTTAGTTGTCTAGAGAAATGATTTTTTTTTTTTACTCCTTCAAATATCTTGATGAAATTGACTCTCTTCTTTTATAGTCAGTGGACCTCTGCAAACTTTGTGATCAAACGGTGGTTTGATCACAGACTGGCAGGATGAGAGCAGCAACTGGAAGCTTGTTAAAGGCAGAACCTTAGGTCCCGGTCCAGGGCTTCTGAATCAGGAATCAGAGCTTGCTTCCCCACCTCCACCCCATGTTTGCTGTGCTCTGGAAAGATGGAGGAGTGCTTTTTTTACAGCACTGTGATCCTGGCTGGACCTGTCAGGATCTGGGCCCATTTTCAGCCTGGTAAGGCGGTAGGGAGCTCTGGGCTCTGGGGTGACATGCGGCGGAGAAATGGCACAGCACTTTAGAAGACCACCCACTGAGGGGTCAGACAGGCTTCCGGATCTGTGGACTCTCCGGCTGTTTGCCTGGTGCCAGATGACTTTGGCCTGACCTCATTTTTCCCTTCTCTGTAGGACTGTGGTCCCGCTGGGTACCAATCACTGTAGCTGCAATCATTGTTATCTTTCCTGATGCCCCCAAAGCCTCCTTAAGAGCTTACCGACTGATTTAGTTAGAGAAATCCAAGTATTGAGAAAGGAAGCTCAAATGAGTTTGTTTTTGTCTTGCTTATCTGCCTAGAGAAAGCGTGCTTCCTCTTTCAAACATCTGATAGATGGACTTGATTACCCTCTTCAAGCAAACACGTGGTGGAGCGGTGGGAGTTGTGGTTTGTTGGAAAGTCTATGGGCCACCAGCAAATCCTTCTCTTTGCTCTTTTCTTTTCCATCCTGGTCACAGAAGGTTTTCTGAGACACAAAGCCCTGGTGCAGGTTTCTGTACTCTGCACCCCACAAAGAGCTGGAGTGTCTGAGAAGGGGGTTGCAATGCCTGGGGTCGAGGTCCAGCAGAGCAACCCTTTGGTGTCAATTCAATACTAACGGTGTTGTTGGTTAGTCAAGCTGATGTTTCCTGTTCATTAAACAATTTGCTTATTCAGCAGATAGATATTAAACTCACAACATAGTGGTTCCCAGCACGTGTTCTGTGGCCATATTTCCTGGGTTTGCATCCTGGCTTGCCACTTAGCAGCTGTGAGGCCTCCAGTGAGTTTTTTTAAACCTCCCTGTACCTGTTTCCTCACTACAGCACGTGTTCTGTGGCCATATTTCCTGGGTTTGCATCCTGGCTTGCCACTTAGCAGCTGTGAGGCCTCCAGTGAGTTTTTTTAAACCTCCCTGTACCTGTTTCCTCACTGATAAAATCAAGATAAAAGAAAGATCAATCTCCAGGGTTGTTGTGAGGATTAAATGGGTTATTATTTCCATACGTTAACTGAGAGTCATCCCTGGCATCTGGTGGGCTGCTGTGTTAATACTGTTGGTCAATCACATCGCTAGGCAGCAAACTTAAGAGTCAAGGAATGCGGCAGGGTCTAGCCAGTAAGGACCCGCCTTTACAGAGTGCACTTTCCCTGGCAAGATGGGCAGTATACCACTTCTCAGCAGACTGACCCTGAATTTCCCCAGGGAGAGACATGCAGAGTGCAATAAGACTGGGGTTCCAGTGGACCTGGCCCACTTGGGGCATGTCTTGGAACATGTCCCTAGGAAGGTGACATTTGTGTTGGGCTCCCAGTGTGGCAGAAATACAGACAGCTGTGGGGTGGCGGGGGGTGTGTGTGCAGGGTAAGGCACAGAACTGAGAAGCTGGGTAGGGCCTGAGATAGAAATTCTTCCCTAGGGATTCTCAACCTTTAATGAACTTCAGAATTTCTCAGAGATGCTGCTTAAAGATGTAGATTCCTGCACCACCCCCAGGAATCCTGATCCAGATGATCTCAAATGGAATCTTCATTTTAGTAAGAATCTTGGGGTGGTTAGCGTAGTGGATTCACATAAGACAGTGTCGACAGCACAGCTAGACCTTGTTAAAGATGCATGTTTTTGTCTTAATCTTGAGAGGATCGGGGAACGAGTCGGGAGTTTTTGATGGTATAGTTCTAGTAAAGTTTACATACTGTTGAATTCACGTTTTTAAGTTCTGTGGTTTTTAACAGAATATACAGTTACATGATCGTCAATCACAATCACTATGTAGAGTATTTCTTTC
>SJYC01100421.1:0-23100 GCA_006408675.1 Madoqua kirkii
AATGATATGAAATCATGAAGGGCTATAGCTATAAATGGCTTTAAAATCTAAGGAATTGCTATTCTGATGATAACAGGTTATAAGGTTGATGGAGAGACATTCTTAACTCTGAGAAAGACAGCGCCCTGAGGGCTGATAGTTTGAGAGAGGAGCCTGGTGGCTTTCAGTAGCCTCTTTCTAAAATCACAATCTTATATTTTCCCTCTCCTTGCCTGACACCCACATGGCTTCCCTTTCTTTTCAGGGTAACTCTCACCCCTTTTTCTGTCTTCCCCCTCTGTGCATCAGCCATTTGAGCTTCTTCCCTCAAATGTGCTAAATGCTCCCTCCCGTCTCTCAGGCTGGGCATATGCTGTTGCTTCTGCCTGAAACATGCTTCCCCAGCCCTGAATATCATTAAATCCCACTTGCCTTTCTGATCTCAGCACCACCAGAAAATCTTTCCTATTCCCTCATATCTAAGTCAGCCATCCTTTTATGAATTCCTATACAACCTGTGCAAACACATTTTGTTTAATGTCATCCTTACATTGTACTGTTAATTGCTATTTGTCTCTAAAACATATTCTAAAGTCATGTATAAATTATAAAATATTCCAATATGAAAAATCCATTACACTACTCCGTGTGAGTGTGTGCTGCTTCTTTGTCATGCCCTGCATGCTAATGTCTCTCAGTCGATGACAGCTGTGGACTCAGCTGACTGTCCTCTACACCTTGATCAATAAATGTCATTGTACACCTTGGGAATGTTCTCCCTTCGTGAGTATCCACTACAGCATGATCTTGAAGTAAGTGTGTTTGGCAATATGTGTTGTTTCCTCTGCAAGAGTCTTTCTCCCTGCTCTGTATGCTTTGTGTCCTAGAGAACAGTTCTGACTCCAGTAAGTGGGGATAGGTATGTGGGTGTTGATACTGGACCTGCCCCAGAGAAGCCAAGGAAGAGTATCACACTGGAGGCTGGCACACACTTTTGACAATGCCTGGAGTTCTTGGTAGAGCAAAGGTAAGGCATAGAACAGCAGATGTTGTGGGCAGGTTGGCCTCTAGCATCATGACATTGCTGTAAAAGTCTGAGGGATTGTCTGACAATAGCTTAAGACCAGCCGCTGAAAGAAATTATGCATGGGTGGCAAGTTATGATGTAGGGACCTTGAAGACTGCTGGCAATGTACAAATACAGGCCACAAGTCCAAATAAACTCAACACAGTTGTTTTTTTTTTTAAATTCATTCATTTTTGGTTGTGCTGGCTCTTTGTCGCTGTGCACGGGCTTTCTCTGGTTGCAGTGAGCGGGCTGTACTCTGCTGTGGTACCCAGACTTCTTATTTTGGTGGCTTCTCTTGCTGCCAAGCACAGGCTCTAGTCACACGGGGTTCCCTGGCTGTGGCAGGCAGGCGCAGTAGTTGTGGCTCGCAGGCCGCAGGGCGAGTGGGCTCCTGTGGTTGTGGCGCATGGGCTTAGTTGCTCCGTGGCACGTGAAATCTTCCCAGACCAGGCACTGAACCCGTATCCTCTGCATTGGCAGGTGGATTCCTATCCACTGTACCACCAGGAAAGTCCTCCATACGGTCCTCTCATTCCAGGAATGTTCCCCCGTGCTGAATGCATACAAATGTGTGTCTGTAATGGCATCAAGTGCACTACAAATAACTGTTTCTTACAAATAATGCTTCTCTCTCCCTCTGGCTGGCTTATAAACTCTGTGAGGGCAGATCTCTTGTCTTACTCATCACTGTAGTGAATGGTGTGGTCCACCGTCCATTTCCCCCTCAGGAATTTGGTATTCATGCCCTGGCTGCTGCTGTGTTGCCTGCTGATGGTTCACACCAGAGTTCTTCCCAGGGCCATGCCCTGCTCTTAGGGAACTGCTTTGTCCAAGATTGTGCCCCCTCCCTGTGGCCAGACAGCTTTCAATGAGTCGTAGATGGTGGTGTGTGTGGGGGGGTTGTCTCCCATTGCTTCAGTATGGGACAACCCTGAAGGGCCCACCAGTCCCAGATTGGTCGACTGAGATCATTCTGCAGCTGCATCGCAGTTGAAATTCTAATTTGACTTCTGTTTCTGCATGGGGGTTGTTTCCCTACTAAGCTTCCTGCACACAATTCTGCATCTTAAATTCTGTTTCCCAGGAAATCAAAGATATCCTCCGGTGCTTGACCCCTTTGCAGCCTTTTCGTGGTCTGAAGGGCCTCCGTTTTACAGATGATAAAATAGAGGTTCAGTGCACTTCTGTGACTTGCCCAAGGCCACCTACATACTATGCGCTGAGCTGGGAAAATTCTTATTTCGAAGTGTTGATGGTTTAAATGAGAATGAAAAGGAACTATGAAGAGTAGGTCCTTGCTAAACGCTAGTGTTCTTTTTCTAAAGGGTTGGAAGTATCCTTGGAGGAGAGCTGGAGGAGAAGGGAAGGAAGTTTATAGAGACATTTGCATAGTTTGCACTCACCTGTGATGAAACAAACACAGGACCAGTTCTACATCTTTGTTCTGGGTCAGAGATTAAGCCTTTTCATCTGTGCTCATGTGGTTGGTTTCCATGTCAATAGCCTACTTGCTTAGAAAGAACCGTTCTTTTTTAGTCATATTTGATGTAAGGAAACATTAGCCTATAAATTAACTATTCTCTAAAGGCTCCTATTTCCCTGTACCAGAATACTTTTTTTTTCCCTGTTGAAAAACATTTTGACCACACAGCAAGCTGATTATCAGGGTAATTGTGCTGTAATCACATCTGAGCGAATCAACTCTGACTGTCCGTGTACTCACAGAGAAGAGACTAAATCTATCGAATCAGAACACAGGAACAGGTGACCTCATTCACAAAGAGGGATGCTCCTTCCACCACACAGCTCTTTCTGTGGACAAATGGAGTAGATGTACAGGCCGAGAAGCATTCACCTAACACACACAGAGAAGGTCTGCAAATTGATAGCAAATGGCTAGTTATTTCCCTCAGAGATTTTTGGAGTAGGTGGTTTATGAGATACTTCTTTTTTTTTTTTGCCATTTGGGATACAAAGATGAAAATGGTACTAGGCTGATAAAGAATTCAAGGCAAAACCTTATTAGTCTCTTGGTCTTAAACTTTAAACTCAAGAGATCTGAGTTTGGATACTAGCCTGCTGTGTGATCCTGGAAAATCTTTTGAATAGCTCAGGTCAGATTAGGTTATGCTGCGGAACAAGCCCCTCGAAACTCCATGAGTTTACAATCACTCATTAAAAGTCCTCTGCTAATCTAAGGCCCCTTCATGTCAGTTCTTTTCTAAATGATGACTTAGGGTCCAGGTGGTTCCACCTGGTTCCTCCCTCCTCTCCACAAGTGGCCACGGCAATCTTTATACCAGGGTATGCGAGAACTGAGAGCAAAGACACATTCTTCTAAGCTTTGACCCTGAAAGACCATATTTCTTTGTCTACAACTCAGTGGCCAGAACTAATCGCATGCCTTTGTCCACTGCAAAGAGGTTGGGAAATGTTGGGGAACACAGATACTGGGGGAACAGTAAACATCTCTGCCATAACTGGCTCTCAGTTTCTATGTTTCTGAACTAATTCACCTATTTGTTAAATGATGCGTCCATCAAAGAGCTAGTGCATACCTTTTATGTTTAGTCATTGTGCTGAGCTCTCGGCAGGTAAGAGGTGTGCAAGATGCACACCTTCCCTGCCTTCACAGAGCTGCTGTTTTTGGGGTGTCAGAAGTGCAAGCAACCAATGGCAGGAAGTGCTGTGAGTGCTGCCACAGAAGAAATCAAGGGTACAGAGCAGTTCATGGTTCCAAGTGCAGGTCTGGGTGAAGGACAGCTTCTTCTGGAGAGAGCGTTATCTTAGCTGAAATCGGAAGGATGATGAGATATTAACCAGAAAGGGGAACATTCAGAACAGATATTGCCACTAGAAGGCCTGAGAAGTGAAAGAATATCTCCTCCTCCTCCACAAGGGGGCTGGGAAATTTCCTTGAGATATATTTAGAATATTTTACAAACAAAGTACTCTACATGCTTGTGGGAGTACTGCTCACTGCTCTGTGCAGAAATTTGAGTAGAATGCCTGCTCTTAGACAGAATCAACTTTATGGACACAGAAGCAATGGAAGTCAGGAGTTGAACGCAGGCAATCCAACTCAAGAGTCCAGGTGTTTAACCACGAAGCAACACTGATTATTCACGAAGCAAGTTGGAATGCAAGTGTAAAATATATTTTTATAGGAATAGCCATGACTTGACCCAACTTATACTTTCATATAAGAATAAATGGTATACAGCTTTGACAGTTTATTTTTAGTAGCAGATTGTTATGTTCTGATTAATTATGAATTATGTTAGAGCAACGTGCACTTAAAACTGGGCACTGCAGTTAAATCTACAAGACTGGTCTAGACAACTGACCTACTGTCCGCAGCCAATCCAGAGAGAGGAGAATATTTTCTTTAGGCTTAGTAGATTATGTCTCTGAAGGTCCAGAAATCATCCCTATTTCTATCAGATTCAGCCAAGCACCTGCCAATTCAAAGATGAGACAAGTGCCCCCTCCCTGACCCTCACTCACTTGACTTCCAGAGAAGCAGAGCTGAGGGATGAAAGAGGCAAGGACTGGGAAGGAATGGGAAGAGAAATAAGTCTGTTGTGCCAAGGAGAAATTGGTTCCTTTTGCAAAACCCTGGCACGTCAATTTTCCACTCATCTGAACTAATTTTGCCTCCATTGTTATGTGGGGACTAAAATATTCATTTCATGAAAAATTGTCAAACTTTAGTGTTTTGAAATAATTGATGCATTTTATCAGCTCACAAAGTTGAGAGAATGACTCGACAGAGGTCTGCCATCAGGCAGTCTCAGCAGAGAATTCTCTTATAACAGTCACGCGAAGATCCTCCTTGGAGATGCTGGTAAATGGCTCAGCAATAGGGAGAAATTGGGGAAAGCACACTCGCAGCACCAGACAGGGAACAAAAGGCTTTCTCGGCCAGGAAATGCACTCACTGGGGACTTGTTGGTCCCAGGCTCTGCTTCTGACTGGAATTGCAATCACTTGCTGTGTGTAGCTGTGTCCAGGAAGGGGCCATTGGCGGTGATGCTCTACTAACTAGAAGCCTCTTCTGCAATCAAATTAAGCACAACCACAGCTTCCTTGTGATTCATGCTGGTTATCACAAAGACGTTTTATTGCAGAAATGCTTTTTAAACATTAATTATGCTGCACATAATACAGCCCAGATAAAATATGGGTGGATTATGACTTGTCTGTGGCTTTGGGGTATGCTCTTAATCCCTGCCAAGCGCTTAGAGGGAGAAAGTGGGTTGGACCTTTTGTTTTGGATTTTCACTCCTGGGGAATTCTGAGCCTGCAGTCCAAAATGTTAGTCACTCGGTCATGTCCAACCCTTTGCAACTCCATGGACAGTAGCCCACCAGGCTCCTCTGTCTATGGAATTCTTCAGGCAAGAATACTGGAGTGGGTAGCCAATCCTTTCTCCAAGAGCTCTTCCCAATCCAGGGATCTAACCTGGGTCTCCCACATTGCAGGCAGATTCTTTACCATCTGAGTCACCAGGGAAGAAGGTTTGGGTTTTGATTGCTCACTCTGAATTAGCCCCATTCTTCCCCTACACTTCCATATCTCACAGAGGGGCCACAAAGACCCCAGATTGCCTAGGAAGGTCCTGATATTAATTTGGGGTTATTGTTGTTCAGTCGCTGAATAGAGTCCAACTCTTTGTGACCCCATTGACTTCAGCCCATCAGGCTTCCCTGTCCTTCACTGCCTCCTGAAGTTTGCTAAAACTCACGTCCATTGATTTGGTGATGCCCTCCAACCATTTCATCTTTTGTTGCCCCCTTTCCCTCTTGCCCTCAATCTTTCTCAGTATCAGGGTGTTTTCCAATGAGTCTGCTCTTTACATCAGGTAGCCAAGATTTTAGAGCTTCAGCATCGGTCCTTTCAATGAATATTCAGGGTTGATTTCCTTTAGGATTGACTGGTTTGATCTCCTCACTGTCCAAGGGACTCTCCAGAGTCTTCTCTAGAACCACAGTTTGAAAACATCAGTTCTTCAGTGCTCAGTCTTCTTTATGGTCCAACTCTGACTTGGGGAGTCACCCTTTAATGACTTTCAGCCAGGCACAGCCATTCTTTGTTTCCCTTAATGTTGACACCAGTGTGTTCTGATTGGTGGCTGCCTGTGCTTCACCATTTGTTAAAATCACCCCTGGAGATAGGCACTGTCCTCATTTTTAATACACAGAAGACTATGCTCAGAAAACATATGTGACTTGGCCAATATTTCCTCTTGTTGTGTAAGCAGTAGAGTTGGACTCCAGTTTATTTCTTGTCTTTGTGATCTTCAATGACTTTAAAACTATTATCTAAGGCAGTAGAAACCTTTCATTAGAGGCAAAAAATGAATGCAAATAGTGCTGCCCTGGATGGCGGAGGGAGTCACACTCAGCCCCTTCCCATCATTTGCTGTGGTCTGGAACCTCTCCTTGTAAAGGTGATTGTCCCCTTACTGTACCAACCACCCCCTAGAGGACCTTGAGGCAAATCTCTAGCTGATTCATTATTTGTGGAGCCATCCTCTGTCCCAGGACTTTTATAAGTGTGGGAGAAGCAGCTGTGGTCCAAGTGGTCAGCAGACCCTGCCATCTAGGAGCTTGTCTTCTCCCTGAGTGAATGGAGAAAAAACCCAAAGTGAGAAACGTATACTCTACATTCAAGAACATAAATACTATGAACTAAAGCAAAACAGGACTGGAAGATGAGAGCCCTGTGGCAGAGGCAGTGGCACAATTTTTAGAAAAGACCTCACCGGAAAGATGATATCTGGAGTGCAGAGGGTAGGCCATGCAGCTATCTGGGGAAAGACCATTTCTGGATGTGAGAAGAGCAAGTGGAGTGGCTGGTGGGTGGAGAGAACACCTGGAGTGTCTGAGGAAGTAGGGCACGGGGCTGAAGACCAGGGATGTGGAGGCGAGTCGCATGGGCCAGAGTGAAGGAGCCACTGGGCCACTAAGGTTTGCGTGAGATATGAAGCTACTGGAGGGTTAGGACGTAGAAGGAGATACACTGTGACTGAAATCTTCACAGGGCCGATATCTGTGTAGAGAACAGGCTGAAGGTGCTGTAGAAAAAGCCCTGGCATAAATCAGATTTGCTTTGAGAATGCTGTCTTGGGGTCAATAGGCCCGTATATTGGATTCCTTTTGTTTCAGTATCCCCATCATTTGTGGTGTCCAATTTGAAAATGGGTATGAAGTTGAAGGGAAAAATGAAAGCATGTGTGTATGTGCACACTCACGAATGTGAGTGTGTATGAGAATGAATGAGTATACGAACGTGTGTCTGAGCATGTGAGTACATATCAGTATGAGTATGGGAGTGTCTCAGTGTATGTATGAGTGTGTGAGTGCGTGTGAGTGTGTATGTGAAAGTGAGTGGGTCTTTAGGGGAAAATGAAAGTGTAGATTCCTTGCCTAGATCTGGACCAGATCTTGTGGCAGAGACACCTTGGAAAAGTGCTCTAAACTGGTACAGTGAGGTCGGTGGAGGGGCTGGGAGACACAGAAAATATTGAGGCAGCTCAGTCCAAGCTCCAGCTGCCAATTCCTCTCCCCAACAGTATCCATTTTAAGGTCAATTAGCTGACTCACCAAGGTAAGGGTGTCATTCTCTCCTGGTCTCCCTTGACGCCATGTCCAACAGTGAACTTCCTGTTTCTCACCATCTTGAACTGTGATGGGCTGTTCCCATTGCCTGGCTAACTTACTGAGGGTTTTGATCACATCTGTTTCATTGTGGTAACTCCAGGGCTCAGCCAGTGCCTGAGACTTGGAAGGAACTGAGCATTTACAAAATGGATATATGTCTTTCTTCTCTTTAAGTGCATTCCTATCAAAAGCATGTTTACATAGAAACCATGCCCGAAAGCTTGACTGCACCCAGTGAATAGATTTTTTTTCAAAGCTTTCTCAATGATCAATTACTAACCAGTTGGTTACATGAGTTTGCCTGGTCAGTCTAATTTGATTGTAAATTTAGATGGTGGAAGGAGACTGCTTTGTGATCCGTAATTGGTCTCTTTTAATAGCAACATTGGATCCAAGCTGAAGTGGCAATGAAATAGTGATAGGTCATTGTTTAGGCCTGGTCTGAGCCTTTGACGATAGTGTCTGATCGATGGGGAGCCTGTCTAATGCTCAAGGCAGACTAAATACTATGGGAGAGCTGGATAAATGTCCCTAAAGAGGGAGAGCCAATGAGGGCACTTACTATAGATTTGGGAGAAGATGCATGACGACCTCAGGGAGTCATGGTGGCAGTTGGAGTCTCGGTCATCTCGGGCTGCAACTCCAGAAAATTCTCACCGCCCCTTCCGGAGGAGCTTCTTGGGCTCTCGCAGGGATCATCCAGGCTGTGGATTCCTGCAGTGTCTGTGCACTGCCTTGGGAGCTGTTTGGAAAAAGGATGCTGTGCTCACATGACACAGCACAGAGGATGGCCCCCATGTGACTCACAGCGGAGTCTGAAGCACCAGAGGAACTGGATTAATACGATTCGAGGCAGGAGAGAAATTGGGTCACATGCCATCCCAGGAAGTGGGAAATCATGCTATATATGGCTCAGGAGGAGGAGAGGGGCGCCCCTGCTGCAAAAGAAACAGGGCAGTCTGGACAGTCCACAGGGAGGTGGTTGCCATGTCTGCAGGCCAGGGGCCATCCTGGGGTGAGGGGGAGTGCAATGGAGTGGAGGGTGGGCACTGGGGTTGGGAGACTCATGTTTCTGCTTCTATCTTTATGAGCTGGGCACCTAGGATGTGACTGCATCTGGAAATGGGGCCTTTAAAGAGATAATTAAGGTAAGATGAGGTCATATGTGTGAATCCTCATCCAGTCTGACTAGTGTCCTTATGAGAAAAGGAGATTGAGACCCAGCATCCTGAGACATCCAAATGTCTCTAAATGACACGCATTGTACAGATAGGTGATTGCCATGATCTACAGTTTTCCTTAGGGTTGCACCACTGTATTCATCACTCATTCCATAAATATTATTGAGTGTCTAAGACCCTGATGCTGGGAAAGATTGAAGGCGGGAGAAGGGAATGACAGAGGAGGAGATGGTTGGATGGTATTACTGACGTGATGGACATGAGTTTGAGTAGCCTGCAGGCATTGGTGATGGACAGGGTTGCCTGGCGTGTTGCAGTCCACGGGGTCACAAAGAGTTGAACACGACTGAGTGACTGAATTAAACTGATAATGTGCCTGCAACCATTCTTGGGGCTGAGTTAAGCTGCAGAAAATAAATACAAAAATCCTTCTGCCTTCCAGGAACTTTACATTCCAGGGGATACTGGGTGGGGAGCAGGAGTGTGGGAGAGTAAGAAACGGTACACAGATATCAAGTAAAATGTATGGTATACAAGAAAAGACCAATGCAATGGAGAAAATAAAAGCAGGGAAAGGAAGAGAGTGTGGGGTGTGAATGGAGAGTTTGTCAATAATTTTTAAATAGTGTGGTTGCAGAGAAGGGGAAATTTGAGCAAAGACAGGTGGTAAACAATGGAGCAAGCCAGGTAAACATCTGAGAGAAGAGTGTCTGCAAAGACAAAATAGCAAGTGCCAAGGCCCCGCGTCCTGAATTGAAAGTTTCGGGTACTCAAAACCCACAGTGCTCTGAAATAGATGGTCGGAGCATGTTGGGCATTTCAGGGGCTGTATGATAAATATCTTTCTTTATCACATGTGTTAACCCATATGGTTATTACTGAGGATGGTGCTAATAGACTGTGCACCCAGCTTGGGGAGATTGTATTCTTGTTTGTTGAGGAAGGACTCAAAGGCAGGGTAGAACGAGCTCAGAAAGTCTGTGGAGGTCAGTGCGCCTCTTCCCTTGAGCCTGAAACTCCTACAGTCAGGCAGTTAATAGCATTTCTCAGGGCTGAGAAGCAGAAAGAGTAGAGGGCCCAGGTACCTGGGAGCTTAACAAGGACAGGATTTCATTTTAAAAGAAGGGTACCCCTATATTAGTTTGTAATTTCAGTGAGAGAATCCTATGATAACTAGGTCCTCACAAGGAAATTGCAGTTTTATGCATATGAAATTGTAAATCACAGACAAGTAGAAAGTAAAAGAAAAGTTACCCCCTAGGTGCTGGCCCAAGTAGGTGTTTAATGAACGTTAGATGGTGGAGAGTGTAATTAATTGTGTTGAGTAGGAACTATAACCATGAAAGAAGGAATAAACTGCTGCCATGCTGGTATACTTCTCTAGCTACTATCCTCTCTCTATTCCATTTAAAACATTCTTTTTATAATCTGATTTTTAATCTTAATAATAAAACAAGTGCTTTTTGTTATTGTATAACTTTCTATAAATAGTGCGTCATTACATTTCATTGAGTGAACGTATTTTAATTTATTAAAATGCTTGTCAGATATTTGCATACTATGATTATACCTCCTATTATAAATAAGACTGTATTGAACATCTTTATGCATGTTGTTTCCTTTTTCTTTTTTATTTCCTCTTCCAACATTCTTAGGATTATTTTCCTAGAATCAATTTCCAGAGGCAGAATAGAATTACTTTAGTAAAGGGCACAGTTTCTTCAAGCCTGTCAAAATCAATATGAATCATCTTTATTTTACTCTCTATTGGATCAGTTATTTCACCCAGTTTTGTTTCCTCTGTAAATTGGAAAGGCTTTCTTTCTGTATCTTTATCCAAGATGATACTAAACATGTTGAGTGGTATAGGTTCAAAGATATGATTTACTCCAGATTGAAAGTTCTTTATGCTTGAAACCTCCACTCCTATAAATCACAGTACACTGTCTTCCCTCATGCTAATTAGAATTTCGTCCAATTATCTTGCTTAAAGAATGTTGCCTGAGAATAGCCATTGATGTCTAAGTGTGCACTATATGTTTTCCTAGTAGTGAGAATTTCCAAGCTTGATGTATTTAAAGAGAGATTTAAAAAAGCATTTAGCAGTGGTATCAGATTTATTTAGTTTTAATTGTTTTATGTGAGTTGAATTGGTATGAGTAGATTTGTGATGTTCTTTGCAAAATTCCTTTTTTAGCAGGGCACATTTCACAAAATAATCTTGAAATGACTAGACACCCTTATCTTTTTAAATGGTTTTTAACTCCTATTAGCTATAATGGGATTTCCACAAATAAATTGCCACATTTTGTTGGAAGATGCCAGAACCCCAGCTAACCCTCCCCCATTGTGGGGGGATTTCAGTCTATGCTCACATACATACCATTTTTTTCTTTCCTCAGTGGAGCATGATTTAAAAACTCTGTAAAAGAGCAGGAACATATTCAGTGGACAATGAGGTGATTCTGGTCTTTGAAGGCTGACAGTGTGCTTCCGTCAGGGCCTTTGGCTGACCGAGAAAAGCAGTTCTTTAAAAGCGCCCAATAAATGACATAAATAAACCGGTGAGTTGCCAGGGGCCTGCTCAGACTCGGCTGAATTATGTGTCCCTGTGACAGTCTGTTGTTTGAGGACAATGACAAACATTTTAGACCATCCAGAGAAACCACTGGGGGGACTTTTGTTTCTCTCTAATAGCCCCCGAAGCCTTTATAGCTAATAGCGTGTATAATGAGTCCAGTTTTCTAGCCCCTGAGAGGACAAACTGGATTGCTTTAGTGTAGGCAGGAAAGGCCTCTGAAGTCTTGCCCAACAGTGATGGAATCACTGGAAAGGAAGTACAAACCTTTACAGCTGGGGACGCTGGGGAGAAAGAGTGAAGGTGAGGGGCGTAGACTAAGGTGCAAAGTGAGGGCCTCGAATCTGGAGCCCAGGTCAGAGTAAGGTGTGAGGTTTATTCAGAGCATCGCAGCCAGGGATACAACTCGTCGGAAGAGGGAGTGTTCTGAGGCTTGGAGGACACCAATGGCACACTGGGACCACCATCTTCTGTGATGCGAGGAGTCCTCCAGGTGATTCTGACGCATGTTTATGGCTGAGAACCACAGGTGCAGAGTTTAAGTCAGGAGGAAAGGCACAGCTAGTGAGGCTGGGGCAGGGCTTGTGGAAACGCATAGCGTAATGGGTTCATCTTACGTGCCTCAGAGACAAGGAGGAGGCTTGCATCCCCTTGTTGGGTGTGGGCCTCCATTGCTCTGGCTGAGGGTAATTGGAACCCACAGCTGACAAGGACTGGGAGTATCAGAGGTTACAAGAAGCAAGGGAGGAGATGCCAGCATCCAGGCACGCACCTGGGGATATTCAGGTGGCACTTCCTTCTCCAGAGCCAGGGCTGAGTTCTGCTCACCGCACTGTCTGCCTCTCTCAGTGAGTCCTGCTGGGTCCGTGTGGGGAATGAAGCTGAGAATTCCTTAAAGGTTCTGTGTCCAGCCATGCTCAGATGATAATCCTGCCACATAGCTAGTATCTTCCTCACTGTCAGTACAGGTGATCCGCAGAAGACCATGGAGTTATTCGGCACACAGTTTTCAGATAAGATCAGGGCTGTTCAGGGTGGTTTGGCTGTAGACTCAACACACAATTTTCAAAGATCTTGTTTATTCCCATGATCAAAAGCAGGCAGAGACTTCTTTTATGAGAGGGCAGCAATGATACACTCACAGTGATTTGGTAGAAATACATGAGAGGCGAGTATGTATGTGTATAAACATATATATAGTACCCTGGGCTTTCTATTCATGTGGATTATTTTGCTGCTTAGAAAGACTTGTAACTAAACTGGCTTAAAACAGGCACAACTTCCCATTTCCATCACATGTAAGAATCCTCGAATGCCTCTTTTCTAGTATGATTCTGATGGCTAATTTTATGTCAATTTTTTTTTAATGTGTCAATTTGACTAAGCTAAGGGATGCCCAGATGGCTAGTAAAACATTATTTCTGGCTGTGCTGTGAGGGTGTTTCTAGAAGAGATTAATGTTTGAGTTGGTAAATGGAATAAAGAAGACCACTCTCACAAATGCAGGTGGGCATCATCCAGTATGTTGAGGGTGTCTGTACTTGAGCTGAGACATTCGTTTTCTCCTGCCCTAGGGGATCCGTACTCCTGGTTCTTGGGCATTTGGACTCAGGCTGGAGTTTACATCATCATCACCTCATTATCAGGCATTTGAACTCTAATGAACTGTATCACTGGCTTTCTTGGTTCTCCAGCTTGTAGATGGCAGATCATGGGACTTCTTGGCCCCTACATCTAAGTGTGCCAATTCCTACAATTAGTTTCTTCCTATATCTATTTATGTATCCATATATATCTTAGTGGTTCTGTTTCTCTGGGGAATTTTGGCTAATACAGTGATGGATATGTTGGAAATAATAACACTTGAGAAGTGGTTGGTGGCATTGAAACCCCACATTATAAATATATAGTCTAAAGTGACCACTTGAGAAAGAATTCCTGGGGTTCCTATGATCACTGAATATGTTCAAGGGGTTTATCCATCTGCCCTCAGTTAGAAACACACCTCCTTCTTTGACTATAGAAGGTGGAAATATGGTGTTTTGGCTTGAGCTAAAATGTTACTAAAATTTTGTTCAGTTTGTGTGTAAACAGATATTTTCTAAATCTTTGTGGTTTGATAGAGCATTACTTTCTATAGCTCACCTTGGCATGATGTACAGAACTTGTATATTTCTTATGGGAACTAGACATTTCCTGGTAGGTCAGTTGGTAAAGAATGTGCCTGCAATGCAGGAAATCCCAGTTCGATTTCTGGGTCAGAAAGATCTGCTGGGGAAGGGATAGGCTACCCACTGCAGTATTCTTGGGCTTCCCTGGTAGCTCAGATGGTAAAGAATCCACCTACAATGCAGGAGACCTGGGTTCAATCCCTGGAATGGGAAGATCTCCTGGAGAAGGGAAAGGCTACTCACTCCAGTATCCTGGCCTAGAGAATTCCATGGACAGAGGAGCCTGACAGGCTATAATTCATGGGGGTCACAAAGAGTCGGACATGACTGAGTGACTTTAAACCAAAACTAGACATTTTAAGACAGTTTCCACTGGGCAATTAATTTTCTTGCGTATGGGAAATGCCAGTGGAGACATATCCACTTATTTACAGTGAGGAACTCAAGCCTTCGGAGACGGCTGAAATTATTTTAAAATTTTCTGTTATGAAGACGTTCCTTCTATGTTTAAGCATAGATGGAAGTTGACAAAATAATACAGTGCAACTCCATGTGGTCATTACCCAGATTCAACAGTTCTTAGCAGCTGTGTTGTATCCTTTTCCCCACCTATTTCCTGTATCTCTTTCACCCTGACAAATTGATTTTGAAGCAAATCTCAGTCAACATTTAATTTCTTCTACATATAAATCAGTATGTATGTCTAAGAAAAGAACTCTTTTTTAAAAAGCACTATCACAATACCATTTTCACATGTAAAAAATGAAAATGTCTTATTACCATCAAGTATCCAATCCGTGTTCAGTTCCCTGATAGGAACATACATGGTGGGTTTTTAAAATTATTATTATTGACTTGTTTGCGTCAGGATCTAAACAAGTTCTATACATTATGCTTGAATAGAATATTCTGAGAAGGTGACTTTAAATCGTTCCTCATACTTGCCAAGTTTTATCTTTCCTTTGGGCTCAGAAGGTCCACATAAATGTGAAGGCGCTGAAGTCATCATGTTACACCTCCACAACCCAGACTGGCTCAGAAAGCTCATCATCTACCAAACAAGGGTATGAGCACGGGTTGCTAGGATTCCGGCTTTGGTCTGGGCTGTGTTATCCTAAAATCTGGACGTGCTTTAAGCACTGGTAGGGAAAGATCACCATGGAGTCTACTTAATGAGAAGCTGAGGATTCATTTGGGAAAAGACTTAGATAAAAGAGTTTCTCCTAAGAATGGGTCACAAGGGAGGGCTGACCATCACCTGGTCCAAGGCCAGTAGACAATAATCTGTCTCCCGGAAGCGCGCAGTGTAACCTCGTCCACATTCTGAAAGCGTGCGATGCGCTGGCTCTGGGTTTGAAGGCTGGTGGAGGACAGTGCCTTCTGTTGTTGCTGTTCAGTCCCTAAGTCATGTCTGACTATTTGCCACTCCATGGACTGCAGCACCCAGGCTCCTCTTTTCTCCTCTGTCTCCTGGAGTTTGCTCAAATTTATGTCCATTGAGTCAATGAAGCCATCCATCCATCTTATCCTCTGTCACCTCCTGCCCTCAATCTTTCCCAGCATCAAAGTCTTTTCCTAAGAGTCAGCTCTTCAAATCAGGTGGCCAAAGTATTGGAGCTTCAGCTTCAGCATCAGTCCTTCCAATGAATATTCAGGGTTGATTTCTTTTAGGATTGATTAGCTTGATTTTCTTGCTGTTCAAGATACTCGCAAGAGTTCTCAAGCACCGCAGTTTGAAAGTGTCAATTTCTTTGGCACTCAACCTTTTTTATGGTTCTACTCTCATATCCGTACCTGACTACTGGAAAAACCATAGGTTTGACTATATGGAGCTTTGTTAGCAAAGTGATTTCTCAGCTATTTAATGTGCTGTCTAGGTTTGTCATAGCTTTCCTTTCAAGGAGCAAGGGTCTTTTAATTTCATGGCTTCAGTCATCATCTGCAGTGGGTTTGGAGACCAAGAAAATAAAATCTGTCACTGCTTCCACTTTTTCTCCTTCTACTTGCCACGAAGTGATGGGACCAGATTCCATGATCTTAGTTTTTTGAACGTTGAGGTTTATTTCAGCTTTTTTACTGTCTTGTTTCACCCTCATCAAGAGGCTCATTAGTTCCTCTTTGCTTTTTGCCATTAGTGAGGTATCATCTACATATCTGAGTCTGCTACTCAGATCCGTTTCTTGCTCAAGATTAGGGGCTCATTAAAAAAATCTGCCTGGAACTTTGAGAATCCAAGCTGCCAGCACTGGGGAACCAAACCAAAGTAGCTGATGAATTTGATTAAGGACCATGGTCTATGAATGGAGTATCAGATTGGAGAGATACACCCTCATACTTTGGGATGCAGTTTTTGGCACCTCTGTTCCCTTAAAGGAAAATAAGGGAGAGGTCATCCACCCAGTCATCCATCTGACTATCTGTCTATTCATCCCTGCATCTATCCGTTTCCTCCATCCATCCACCCGTCATCTCTGTATCCATCCATTGCTGTTGTTTCTACTGGTCTTTGACTCTTCTCTTTCAGCAGATGGTTTCTCTCCATGTGTCTGGGGACAATGTGTGTTGGCAGCCCCAGGTTATTCATACCAACATAAGGGGAATTTCTCGCTTCTACCATCTGCATGTCAATTCCAGGGAGGAAACCCTATTGGCCTTTGTTGAATCACACGCCCTAAGTCACTATGTTCAGAAAAACAAGATACTCCAATAGGTAAGCTTCTGTCAGATGTCCACCCCTGTAACTAGAGTAGAAGGAGAAAAGAGAGAGATATATAGGATAAGAAAACTAAGAAACCACAGTAGCTATCTCAGCCCACCCTGCAGTCTCCCCAGCCCCACAACTGATGAATAGAATTCCAAGGTAGTCCCCAAGGTTGATGATGAGACAGAATGAACAGGGATTATTGCCACTTTTCAAGTTTTGAATATTATTGTTAAGCTTGTTTAATTCATTTAGTGTTGGTACCTCCCACCATATTGATTTATTTTGGGGGGGTCTATCTCTAGCAAAGAGGAAGCAGGAGGTAGAGAAAATACTGTAGTTAACTGGTGCAAAAAGAGTAATATCTATGTATTCAGCCAGGGCCAGCCCCCCTTTCTTCATTCTTTGCTCCACAAGCCCTCCCTACATAAGTCAGCATCCCTTTCCTCTTCACCTCTTCGCATTTGGCTCTGTAGGACCTGCACTAGTGTGATGTCAAGATAGAACGGAGTGAGGAGGTGGAGGGGGAAGGGGAGGAGGGCTGGGTGTGGAGGACAGGCAGGGAAATTGGAAGAGGAGAAGGCAGACTTCCGGTCTCCTATGTGGAGGTACTCACATGCACATACATCCAGACACAAAGACATGCACACGAACTAGCTAACCAGTGCTTATTCGAAAAAAATTCTGAAACTGAGGGTAGTTTTGTGACCATTAATATGATTCTAAACATCATCCCTTGCTCCAGGAAACTTATAAGGGGTGGGGGGAAATGTACATTTCTACATTTTCTCAAAAACTCCTGAGAAACTTCAGAAACAAAATAGACCATTCACAATGTCAAAACAGTCCTTCTAAATATGAACAAACCCAACTGTTAAATAACAGCCACTATACTGGTTTATATTAAATGCAGTCATAAACGTATGTGGTATGTTTATGTTTATTTTATGGGACAAGTATAATTTCTGTAAGTTTTTAAATGTTCAGAGGAGTTTATGGTAGATCTTTTATTACATCCTTGTTATAACTGTAACTTTACTGATGCTAATCCCTGGTCAGAAACATTTCACCCATCTACAAAATTGTTTCCAAGAGAAAAGGAATGTTTTTGTGCAGTGATCTGCCTGAAGGTAACTTACAAGAGTATTCTGTTGAAAACAGTTGGGAACTTCCAGCGCTTTTCTTTAGAGTGTATTATAAACACGGTCAAAAAGTCTGGGCATGAGTTAGAAACAACTGAATATTAAAAATGCAAATAGCACAGCTGAACTCAAGGGCAATACTTCACAGGCAGACAAAAGCACCATCAGAAACACTGTAGTGATGTTATGAAATTTTAATTCATGATCAAAACATCTTCTCCTAGGTCCCAATCCTTCTTTCCAATATATCTTTCAAATTATTGTGGGAGCTGGTGGATACTTTTTAAATATCTCTCAGATTGCAAGAAGATGAACATTTGGCCCAAATACTTGAAAATTCTTACTCTGTCTAAGCTTGGGGATTCAGTAGGAAGACTTACATCAGCAGAGTGCAGGCCTGCCTCTTATATCTTACATCTTCCAGCAACTAGAATGTGTTTCAGGCACGCATTCTGGAGTTATGTGTAACAATCCCAAGACATCATCTCTATTCAGCCCCACAGCCTCTGGTGTAGACAAAGAGAATATTAAATAACCAGGAGAACCTGCTGTGAAATCCTGCCATACCCAGTAAAGCCCAGCATTAGGGTGACTGCTTTTATTCACACTGTATTTGTATTTGTTTTAGAAGTAATATGCTTTAAACTCTGAAAATGAGCATACTAGGTGATTAAGGTCAGGTGCAACCTTGAGTATTGATGGAATATTATAGGAAGCTGTGGTTTAACTCTGTGAAAAATAAATTCCTTTGGTCTTAGCCTGAAACAATTTATTCACGTGTGACTAAGCTTGCAAGACCCCAGGTAAATCGTCCACATTAGCGTGGTGTGGAAAGAAAGTAGGAATTAGGGGAAAGTAAATGTTTTGTGGTTAGCAAAGGGCCTGAGGTATTTGCTGTGACTAGAGGTCTATTCCTGGTTATATTAGTTTTCTATGGCCACACACCAAATGACCACAGTTTTAAGAGCTTAACAATACTCATTTATTAACTCACAGTTCTGTAGGTCAAAAATCCAGTGTAGCATGACTGGGTTCTCTGCTTACTGTCTCACAGGACTAAAACCAAGGTGTTGGCTGGACTAGTTCACATCTGGAGTTTTTAGGCATGAACCTGCTTCCAATCTCATTCTTGTTTTTTTGGCTGAATCTGATTCCCAGTGGTTGTAGGCCTGAGGTTCCCATTTCTTTGCAGTGCTCTGGGCCACTCCCAGGCTGCTCACATTCCTTGCCACCTTGGCCCCTCCATCTTCACGTTAGCTATGGTATGTCAGATTCTTCTTGCACTTTGAAGCTCTGACTTCCTCTGTTGCTGACCTCTAGACTCAGATTTGAAGGGACTCCTGTAATTAGGTCAGGCCCACCCAGATAATAGACCCATCTTATGGTTAACTGATTTAAGACCTAATTATGTCTGTAAACTCTCTTTATAATAACCTAATCATGAGAGATATCTCATCATGCTCATAGTTTCAGGAATTATACAGGGCTTGTATACCAGGGATGAGAAACCCGAGGGCATCTTAGACTTCTGCCTACCACCATGGTGTCAATATCCTCGTTCTGCAACGATAGGCCATGCTATTAGAAGACCATGAGCTTCTGGTGAGGCTGTCAGATGGAAGGAAGAGAACTCCAGAATGATGCTTAGAGGCTAATTACCTAGAGACACATGTGTCATCTACATGTTTGCTTACTAATGTAATAGGCAGTTCATCATGTCCTTCTTAAGACTTCAAAGAATAATATGAACTATCTAGAAACCTTATGCGGAGAAGGCAATGGCACCCCACTCCAGTACTCTTGCCTAGAAAATCCCATGGATGGAGGAGCCTAGTAGGCTGCAGCACATGGGGTCACGAAGAGTCAGACATGATGGAGTGACTTCACTTTCACTTTTCACTTTCATGCATTGGAGAGGGAAATGGCAACCCACTTTGATGTTCTTGCCTGGAGAATCCCAGGGATGGCAGAGCCTGGTGGGCTGCCATCTATGGGGTCGCACAGAGTTGGACACGACTGAATTGACTTAGCAGCAGCAGCAGCATAAGCAGAAACCTTATGAAGTGAAAATGTAAACCTAGTTAGAGATGCAGTAAAGAGCCTGGCTTTCTCTTCTGTCACTGCTGGGAATCCATGAAAACTGGGGAAAGATGTCCTCTCCAGTCGAGTGGTTCCACCTGGTCAGTGGGCATCAGACTCAGGTCAGCCTCACTTGCCCTTCACCTGGGCACCTTGTACACAGTTATGCCCAGCATCTGTGTATAGACTATGTGGTCCAAGCCAAGTGGACTAGTCCAGTGTGTTTGGGCAGTAGACTCAGCATTCTCTAGCCTCTCATAGAAGAAAGGAACATATTCACTGCCAATTCACACAGCTAAGGGCATAGAGCAAAGTTTCTTGCAACAGCACCATTCACATTTATTTGGAGTCAGATAATTCTTTGTAGTGGGGGCTGTCCTGCGAATTGTAAGATACCAACAGTACACCTGGCCTCAGTAATGTACCCCCTAAATTGTGACAACTGAAGATGTTCCCCGATACAGCCAGATGTCCCACCAGGGAAAAAATGTCACCCTTGGTTGAGGACTACTGCTACAGATGTATAATGCTATGACATAGATTGAAGAATTTAGCAAAACCATACAATATAGAGGCTTCCTGTCTTTTATGACTGTGGGATGGCATAAGCACTGGGGAAACACAAAAGCATTTATGTAATATTGCAAGGTGGAATGTACATGTGAGGGGAGAAAGGGAAAGAGTAAAAGAGGAGAAAAGAAGAGCGGGGGTCAGAGAGGAAGAGAGTTATCTCTCTGCTGAAGTCCTGATCCAGTGGAACCTGAACGCTGAAGTCAGTACTATCCCTGGGCTTTTAAGTTACGTGCTCCAGGACATTTCTTTTTATCTTAAGCCAATTTCTCTCATTACTTTGGATTTCTGTGACTCACAAGCTGAAGAGTCCTAAGTGACACAAGGGGGCATTGCACAGAGAGAATAAAAGGAATAATGACTCTGCCACACCAGCGCCTGGTCAGGCCATTTATGTATGAGAAGGATGAGACTGGGGAGACTGGCTGGGATCAGATGGCCAAAGGGCCTTATGTGCCAGCCTGAGAGGCTGGAACTTTGTTCTCTACCTGTCACAGGTAGACTAAAGCTAAAGCCTGGCTTTTGTAGCCGGAATTGACTTAGCAGCAGCAGCAGCATAAGCAGAAACCTTATGAAGTGAAAATGTAAACCTAGTTAGAGATGCAGTAAAGAGCCTGGCTTTCTCTTCTGTCACTGCTGGGAATCCATGAAAACTGGGGAAAGATGTCCTCTCCAGTCGAGTGGTTCCACCTGGTCAGTGGGCATCAGACTCAGGTCAGCCTCACTTGCCCTTCACCTGGGCACCTTGTACACAGTTATGCCCAGCATCTATGTATAGACTATGTGGTCCAAGACAAGTGGACTAGTCCAGTGTGTTTGGGCAGTAGACTCAGCATTCTCTAGCCTCTCATAGAAGAAAGGAACATATTCACTGCCAATTCACACAGCTAAGGGCATAGAGCAAAGTTTCTTGCAACAGCACCATTCACATTTATTTGGAGTCAGATAATTCTTTGTAGTGGGGGCTGTCCTGCGAATTGTAAGATACCAACAGTACACCTGGCCTCAGTAATGTACCCCCTAAATTGTGACAACTGAAGATGTTCCCCGATACAGCCAGATGTCCCACCAGGGAAAAAATGTCACCCTTGGTTGAGGACTACTGCTACAGATGTATAATGCTATGACATAGATTGAAGAATTTAGCAAAACCATACAATATAGAGGCTTCCTGTCTTTTATGACTGTGGGATGGCATAAGCACTGGGGAAACACAAAAGCATTTATGTAATATTGCAAGGTGGAATGTACATGTGAGGGGAGAAAGGGAAAGAGTAAAAGAGGAGAAAAGAAGAGAGGGGGTCAGAGAGGAAGAGAGTTATCTCTCTGCTGAAGTCCTGATCCAGTGGAACCTGAACGCTGAAGTCAGTACTATCCCTGGGCTTTTAAGTTACGTGCTCCAGGACATTTCTTTTTATCTTAAGCCAATTTCTCTCATTACTTTGGATTTCTGTGACTCACAAGCTGAAGAGTCCTAAGTGACACAAGGGGGCATTGACAGAGAGAATAAAAGGAATAATGACTCTGCCACACCAGCGCCTGGTCAGGTCATTTATGTATGAGAAGGATGAGACTGGGGAGACTGGCTGGGATCAGATGGCCAAAGGGCCTTATGTGCCAGCCTGAGAGGCTGGAACTTTGTTCTCTACCTGTCACAGGTAGACTAAAGCTAAAGCCTGGCTTTTGTAGCCGGAAGTAGATTGGGAAGCACCCGCGTTCTCATTGTTTCAGATGTCTCACTTCCATGATAGTAAGGCAATGGAACTGATACTAGGAATGAAAATCCATAAACATCAAGAAGAATGTAGATCCATGATGCATAAAGCTGATTTATAAAGAAAAACTTGCCCAGAAAACTTGATTGCTTTTATTGATAGAATGACTAAATTAGAAGATGAAAGGATCACAGAAATCGTAGATCTTTTTTCAGTAATGCAGCTGATAGATCACAAAATTTTGCTTGACAAATTAATTCAAATTGGGTTGGCAGAGGAGCCATTGGCACGGATTGAGAGCTGGATGAAGACTCATAAAGCCAAGGTAATGACAAACAGCCATGGGCAGAGCTGCTGCAAGCTGCCCAGTGTGCTAGTAAAGGGGCGATATAGCTCTGGCTTCACTGAGTCTCTTAATTCCTTACTGAGAACAAGAGACCAATAACTGTGGGGCAGTCGGCCTTGGCTGCCCGACTGCTTAGTGGATGGGCTGGGGAGGTCACCAGGGATTGAAGAGGGATGTGGAGGAGAAAGTGGATAGCCTGGGCATCCTTTTGTTGAAGCCTCCTGGGCTTATCAGCAAGCTGAGGTCACAATCACACCGTGAGACAAGCTGGGAATCCTGGTTTGGGTGATCAGCAAATGAAACTAGCTTATCATTGTGATTATTTTCCCTCCATCTGGGGGGATGTGTATCCTGATATAAAAGCACAAATCCAAATGCTTATAATAGGGCCAAGTGGAGAGATGACAGAGAATGAAATTGAAGAGTGCATGACCCACACGGCATCGAAAATAAATGGATATGTCCACCAGCATGATCTTCCAGCCTCGATGTTGAATGAAAGTAGCTAGACCCAACAGAAGACGTTCTGTAAGAATTCATGTCCATAGAGCTCTTCAAACTACGTAGCTTAGGAGATACATACCGCCATGGTAAAAACATGCTGAAAAGCAAGTCCATGATTATCACAAAGGTCAGCATTGTGGTGACACCAGAGAGAAGTAGAGGCTCTTATTGGAAGGACATGTGGTCTTCTCGGGGTGCTGTCCATGTTCTACTTCTTGCCCTGGGACTTGGTTCCATAGATGTTGGCTTCACAATTGCTTTGTTTCTGTCTTTCTTTTTTAACTGGAGAGTAATAGCTTTACAACATTGTGTTGATTTCTGCCATACAACAATGTGAGTCAGTCATGATATGTATATATATCCCTTCCCTCTTGGGCCTCCTTCCTACCCCCCACCCATC
>SJYC01100422.1:0-16954 GCA_006408675.1 Madoqua kirkii
CACTGTCTCCTGCTATGCCCACAAGTGTGTTCTCCATGTCTGTGTTTCCACCCCTTCCCTGCGAATAGGCTCATCAGTATACAGTTAATCTTTAAATCGTTCATGTATTTTATGCACTCTTCTGAATATATGACATATGTCACAATGAAGAAAGGAAAGAAAAGTTTCAGGAACTCTCCAAAGGGAGCAGCCACCAGTTAGCCCCAGTTGATTGTTGCCATTTGGGACCAGTGTTATGAGAGCAAGCTTTTCAAAGAAGTAAGATACATGGCTTTATTTATTTTTTTTAATGTTAAACAAGCTTGTAACTAATTCAGGAATTATTGAGACTTTGTGCAAACCAACAACATGAGCCAAGTTAAAGTAGGTATAAAGGTGAGATTGATCTCGTGACTGCCAGCTTTTGACTTCTGCACCAATCCAATGGGTGGAGAGAAGTAAAATATTTGCACCCAGCTACAGTTAGCAGTGGGTTTTTTTTTTTTATGGCTTTTTATTTGGAAAAACTGATAACTGCCAATGAGTTAGTGGGTCCCTACTAGCAGTGCCCAAACATTTCCATCTTTGTTCTTGCAACTAATCCATTTTAGCTGACACTCAGGGATGGTGAAGCCTGGTGGGCTGCTGTCTATGCGGTCACACAGAGTCAGACACAACTGAAGTGATTTGGCAGCAGCAGCAGAAAGTTTAAGAAAAATTCCCAGTATTATACAGCGAGTAAGTGGGAGAGCTGTGGTTTGAATCTATACCGACTTAACTGCACAGCCTGAGCCACCCACTGATTTTGCGGCTTCTGTGAGTAGCCAGGAGCCTTGTGTCTCTTTTCAGATGCTCTGCCCCAACAGACATTATTAATCGATCAGTGCTCTTTCCTGCTGAGCTCAGACCTGTCTTCCAGCGTGTTTCACCTCTGCACTCCAGGAGCCCACTCATAATCAATTGGAGTTGGTGACTTAGAGGAAATGTGTTTATACTCCTTATGGCACGCTGAACTACTCCTCTGGTGGTTCAGGGTCAGGATGGATGGTTTCTGAAGGGTATTGCTAGAAGTGAGTATCATCAGCTACAACCTGGTTCTTTTCTGATAAATAACTGGTCAGTCTAGCCTGGATTATTTTTGATGTTGGTATTAATCTCATTGCATCTACCTGCTCCAGAACTAGAATGCTGGTTGGGTGATCTCTAGAGCTTGGCATGTGCTCAGTGTAGAGAAATCACCTTGAAGCTGCTGCTACTTTTACTGTATCGTTGGAGCACATTATCAAGGGTGACTACTTTGGGTCATAAATGATCTTTAGTAAAAGGGAAGCCCAATGATGTGCATAACATCAGGAGGTTAGTGCAGGAAAGAGAAAGGCAATGATGGTACGTAATAACCCCCATCTTTTCCTGGCATCATGATTAGAGCAGGGCCCAACTAGAGGGACCACACCAGGAAACTGCTGGCCATTAGATCTGATGGAGCCTGAGGGAGTACGCATCCCATCATCTCCCTATTTCACAAGACAAGGAAGGGGAAGTGATTTATCCAAGGAGCAAGGATGCTTCATCACACCCCAGTGACTCTCACCAAAGTAAGAGCAAAACACAGTGTAGCAGTTGAGAGAATAAGCCTTGGGTTTATATCCTGACTCAGCTTTGTTCTAGCTGAGTGACCTTGGGCAACTTTCTTAACCTTTCATCTCCAACGTGCAGGTAATAGCAGGTAATGGCAGGTAATGGTTTTATAGAGTTGCAGGGATTATAGGAGAAAATGCAGGGAATAGTGTGAATGTCTGATGCTTGACATGAAGCAAGGACTCAGAATTTAAATATATTTTAATACACACTCATATATACATACAGTTATACATTTATATAAAATCCTCATATCTATGGAAAGTTAAATGTTGTAAGACCTATATTTCTAAAAGCGTGTCAATAGTTAAAATTGACTCCTCGACTCCTCTTTTATGAGGTTGGATTTATATGGCCATTTCAGTTCTGGTATGTGATCTTAGAAGGACAGCACAGCATCTTTTATAAAGAAATATTGTCTAAGTGTCTCCATGAAAGCTAACACATCCCAATAGACCCCTTGGCCCTGTGCTGGCTCCATTTTCAAAGATGTAATGCTTCTTAGTACCCGAAAGGTGAATGTAAGGGACAGTTTTCTGCTTTGGGTATCTCTTAATAGTTGAAAGAGTTGTTTGAAATCAGGTCTTTAAGAAGAGAAAGAATTTATTGAGAACAAAGTGGATCCAATTCATAGAGGTGAGTGAACTATGTCCTGATGATGTTCTGGGGTCCTTCTTAGACAGCCATACCCTTGAGGGTGCTGCTCACTGGTTGAGGTAACTGCATCTGGGTTGATTAGGGCTGGGGTTGTAGGTACTTACCTATGGAGTGGAGTTGGGTATCCAGGGGTGGACCCAAGACTCAGAGCTGAACAGTCTGTCTGAGTGAAGGCCCAGCAGCGGGAAGAGGTTTGGGGAAGAGCTGGGGGCACTAGGGTGAGTGCAGACTGGAGAGGCTCCCGGCTTCTGGTGGTTGCTTCTCATCCTTCCCAGGAGGAAAGTGTGTGAGTGTGGCATTGGGGGTGCAAGGTTCAGGGAGAAATGCCTGCTGCTAAGCATTCTGAACCAGTTCAGGCAACAAAGATAGATGGATAGATACTAATTAGATAGATAATAGATAATAGATAAGTAGTGGATAAGAGATTCTGTAATTAATAAGTCAAATTAAAATTGACTGGCTAAAATAGATGTGGGGATTGAATCTGTCTGCAGTGCAGGAGACCTGGGTTCAATCCCTGGGTCTGGAAGATCTGGAGAAGGAAATGGCAACCCACTCCAGTATTCTTGCCTGGAGAATTCCATGGGCAGTATAGTCCATGGGGTAGCAAAGAGTTGGGCATGAATGAGAGACTAACACTAGGCCACTACTAATCAATAAGTGACTGATAGATAATAGATAAGTGATACATAATAGATAAGTGATCATAGACAATTAGCTAAACAGATAGTAGATTGATGGATGATGTATTAGTTTTCTATTGGTACTGATCTCAGGTGACAGATGCCATCTATGAGAAGGAGAAATGCAAGGTGAAATCCATCAGACGGGCACACATCTAGACTTTGAGGGTCTGGAAAAACTTCACAGAAAAAGCAACATCTAATCTGAAACCCCAAGAAATGTGTAGGGATTAGTCATATAAAGGAAGTGGCTGCCTTGAACACCAAGCACCTCATCAACTCTAATTCAGTTGCACTGGTTATTTCTGTTCCTAATTGCTACTGCACAGATCTGTGCATATGCTGCACATTTAGGATGTGTTGGTACTTTCAAATGCAAATGTGTTCTGCAAAAATGTCTTCTGCTTGTACAGAAAAATTTCTCTGTAAAAGTTCTCAGCAAAAGTTCTCTCTGCCTTTGGAGCGGTGTGGGCTTTGTAGCTTTTAATTTAATCTTTTACCTTGGGTTGGGAGAAGTGTTTTTCAGCGTAGATGCGACCAACATGATTCCTCTTCACTGCTAAGAGAATCCTGTGCTCTATTATTTCTGTGTTCCCTGAGTACAGAAGCTGCTGTTAAAGCTCTACTCAGGAAAAAATGCTAAAGCAGCAGAGGTTTTTGTTTTGTTCTCTGCTTCCTAATTGTGGACTCACAGTGTGGGGGAAACAGCTGAAGGAGCTAGGCAAATAAGAAATGGGGACTCAAGCTCTTGCCCTTTTCTCTCCTATCCTGCAAACTCTAATTACTTCCTACCTGCCCATGCCTCCCCACTCAGAACTCCAGTGGTTTCCAGGGGAAGGTGGATTCTGGAAAAGGAGCTGGGATGATTAGAAACCTTCTTTTCCTCCAAATGCTTTGTGATCTAAGTTCTTGTAATTAGCAATGTAGGAGAGCTTTGATAAATCACTCACTTCTTTGCACTTCCAAGTCTTAATTCTAAACTCACTGGAAAGAGTTTAAATAATACTAAAGAAGTGGAATGTGGCTCTAGTTAAGAGTATTACTTTTTAAATTCAGTTCAGTGGCTCAGTCGTGTCCGACCCTTTGCAACCCCGTGGACTATAGCACGCCAGGCTCCCTGTCCATCACCAACTCCTGAAGTTTCTTCAAACTCATGTCCATTGAGTCGGTGATGCCATCCAACCATCTTATCCTCTGTCGTCCCCTACTCCTCCTCCTTCAATCTTTCCCAGCATCAAGGTTTTCTCAAATGAGTCAGCTCTTCACATCAGGTGGCCAAAGTATTGGAGTTTCAGCTTCAGCATCAGTCCTTCCAATGAATATTCAGGACTGGACTTTCTTCAGGAAGGATTTCCTTCAGGATGGACTGGTTGGATCTCCTTGTAGTCTAAGGTACTCTTTTGTTTTTAAATTTTATTTTTTTTAATACTTTATTCCATTTTACAACCCTGCATTGGTTTTGCCATACATTGACATGAATCAGCCACAGGTGTACACGATCTCCCAAGGCTGAAGCCCCCTCCCACCTCCCACCCCATACCATCTCCCCGGATTATCACGTACACCAGCCCCAAGCCAGTCTTCTCCAGCACCACAGTTCAAAAGCATTGATTCTTTGGCATTCAGCTTTCTTTATTCTACTTCAAATCCTAAAAGATGATGCTGTAAAAGGATTGCCAGTAAATTTGGAAAACCCCGCAGTGGCCACAGGACTGGAAAAGGTGAGCTTTCATTCCAATCCCAAAGAAAGGCAGTGCCAACGAATGCTCAAACTACCACACAATTGCACTCATCTCACACACTAGTAAAATAATGCTCAAAATTCTCCAAGCCAGGCTCCAACAGTACGTGAACCGTGAACTTCCAGATGTTCAAGCTGGGTTTAGAAAAGGCAGAGGAACCAGAGATCAAATTGCCAACATCTGTTGGATCATCGCAAAAGCAAGAGAGCTCCAGAAAAACATCTATTTCTGCTTTATTGACTATGCCAAAGCCTTTGACTGTGTGGATCACAACAAACTGTGGAAAATTCTTAAAGAGATGGGAATACCAGATCATCTAATCTGCCTCTTGAGAAATCTGTATGCAGGTCAGGAAGCAACAATTAGAACTGGACATGGAACAACAGATTGGTTCCAAATAGGGGAAAAAGTACGTCAAGGCTGTTTAGTCACTCTGCTTATTTAACTTCTATGCAGAGTACATCATGCAAAATGCTGGGTTAGACGAAGCACAAGCTGGAATCAAGATTGCCAGGAGAAATAGAAATAACCTCAGATATGCAGATGACACCACCCTTTTGGCAGAAAGTGAAGAAGAACAAAAGAACCTCTTGATGAAAGTAAAACAAGAGAGTAAAAATGTTGGCTTAAAACTTAACCTTCAGAAAACTAAGATCATGGCATCTGATCCCCTCATTTCATGGCAAGTAGATGGGGAAACAGTGTCAGACTTTATTTTTGGGGGCTCCAAAATCACTGCAGATGGTGACTGCAGCCATGAAATTAAAGATGCTTGCTCCATGGAAGAAAAGTTATGGCCAACCTAGACAGCATATTAAAAAGCAGACATTACTTTACCAACAAAAGTCCGTCTAGTCAAAGCCATGGTTTTTCCAGTAGTCATGTATGAATGTGAGAATTGGACTATAGCGAAAGCTGAGTGCTGAATTTTTTAATTAGTTAATTGGCTTTTGGCTTCACTGGGCCTTCGTTGCTGCGCGTGGCCCTCTCTAGTTGCGGTGCACTGGTTTCTCATTGTTGTGGCTTCTTTTGTTGCCCATCATGGGCCCTAGAGCGTGTGGGCTCAGTAATTATGGCCTGTGGGCTTCATGGCACGTGGAGTCTTCCTGGACCAGGGATCAGACCTGCATCCCCTGCATTGGCAGGTGGATTCTTAACCACTGGACCGCCCAGGGAAGTCCCAACAGTATTAGTTTTTCGAGTTAGCATTTGAGTCATAGCTTTGCTCCTTATTGATTGTGTAACCAGAGGCATATTATTTATCCTCTGTGAACTTCAATTTTCTCATCTGTAGAATGGAAAACACTGTTATATCTTCTAGGACTCAATGAAAGAATGTACAGAAGTTTATTTGCTGAGTGCCTCCTAAAAGTCTTACAGTTTTAATCACTGTCAAATTGTCTACATGATTCTCATTCCTTAATATAACCCCTTGCTCCAAGAAACCCCCTCCGTGCCATCATGATCTTATTTTATTGACTGTGAAGAAATGGTGAGAAGTGGACAAATGTAAAATGTAGATGCGTTAAGAGGAGTTGATGATAAACAAATGTAAGAATGTATTCTAGAGGTTTGATATCTGATATTATTAATCCCAGTTAAAAATTAACATTGGATATGGATGCGGTATTCATTTAATTTTGACAATGAATTTTAAAATGGTGAGAAGACACACTTTCAAATTTTGTGACAGAATTTAGACCATCAAAATTCTGTCTGTGTGTTTTTCTAAAAAATATATATTCATAGACAGATAAGCCTCATTCCAACGTCTGCATAAATATGAGTTGATGTTGAACAATAAAAAGCTTTCCAGAGAGTTAACGTTTGTTTGTTAGATAATAGGGCTTGCTCTCATCCTTCACTTTATCTCTGAGTTTAGCTGATTGACACCTCGTTATTAGTAATCTGCTTTCACTAATCATCATTCTCACCACGCAGAATCTGAAATCTTTGGATGGTATGTCTCTCTCTCTCTCTTTAAAATCTCTGTGTGTGTTTTTATTAATAATGACATTGATAATTTTATAAAGGAGACATATATCTATAAAAAATGATTGCAGATATTGGTAGTAATGAAAAAGATGGCAGTTTTTTGTTTTATTTTTGAGAGAAAGGCAAGATGCAGAGAAAGTTTAGTTTTTAGGAAGCCACAGCTCAAGCATGTTGATAAATGGAAGAAGTGTCTGTAAAGAGATTACATATACACTGGAAATATAATGACTGGAAGGTGGAAGAGAGAATAGCTCAGATGGTGGCATTAGCCTTGTTGATAAATAAGAGGCCTCTTTCTTTGAAACAAAAGTAAAGTAAGTAATAATAGTGTAAACATGGAAGGAGAGGTAATTAGGGAATGAGTTTCCATTCTTTGGTGAATTGGAGTGAGGTCATCTCCTGACAGAGGAGTTTGGGAGTGACTAGCCAAGGACTGGAAAAGTTTGTTAGTCACTGGAAATGAACAATTGGAAAACTAGAGATGATTAACAGAGTTTTACGGAAACAAGAGGGAAGGGGGCAGGGCACAGCCTTTAAAAAGATGACATAGCCCAAGGACACAAATTAAATTGGTTAGAACCAACTAGGTCCAAGATCATGGAAGAGCGAATAGTGAGGATATATCCGAATATTGGAAGGTTTGACAAGAATGTATGGGGTGAGAAGAACTGCCTACTCTGTGTGCTACTGAAACACAGAGCTAAGACCAGGAGGTAGAATTTATAGGAAGCAAGATCTTGACACAAATAAGAAAGAAATGAATGCCTTTGGAGGGAATGAATCCTGTGATTCTGAAGATATTCAAGCAGAGAATAGGTAGGCAAAGGCCATGATTAATAGAGATGGTTCAGGCATTGAAAGGCAAGTGGCCGCTGATGAGCTTTAAGACACCTTACAACTCTGTGAGTCTGTGAATCACCATGTGTCATCCCACGATGTCACTTTCAGAAATTATTGCATAGATTGTCATGCTGCTTAAACTGTTGTTGATGTGCATTTATTTTATTTTAAGGGATGGGAGGACCCCAATGAAAAGTACAAGTCTATTTCTTTTAAAGTAACTACTCTTCTATTTTCTTGTGATTAAGACATTTATTTAAAGCCAGGCTTGCTAGTAAAAAGGCATATAATCACTGGTTTTCTTCAGCCCCTGTCATGACAGATTAGCATTAATAATTTAGAGAACAGCAGCATTAAAAGTAATTACAAACTGTCAGAAAGATACAAGAAATATGACATAGCTCATAGCTTCTTTTCAGACCTCAAATATTATTTGAGGTGAAAAATAATTACATTTTCCTGTTCATTTCCTAATACAAATAACTTAGGAAATCTCATAATTCTTGAAATTTGCAATTAATTCATTGAAAAACTGATGTCACTTTGGGGGAAAAAAAAAAAGGCCTCTCTGGCTGCAAATTTCCACTGTGGAATCATTCTTGAGGCATATTCCCAATTGCCTTGTCATTGCTCGTTTCAAATGCATTAACATAGCAACATGAATAAATCAACTAGCATTTAAAAATATAAATCATCTAAACCTCCTTTAATTGTGTACGCATTTAGCTCTTTCTCTTTTGTCTGTCTAAATCCTACAGCCCCTTGGTTTAGATACATCCCTCTACAAATTTATCTAAGATATCAGAATCTACTGAAATTCATCCCTATGAACTTATGTCCAGCTCAAGCCTACTTTGTTCTGTCTGTCCATTCAGTGCTGCTCTCATACGAACAGTGAGAAATGTATCACTATTTCATATTTTAATAAAATTTACAAGGCATCTTCCTCTTTCTGCAGTCCCTTCTTTGATCACATGTCCTCTGCCCTGGGAAGAAATAAGAACAAAAATGGACACTCACTTCTGTCCTTATCCTCTATTATTCTAGATAAAGGAGGAGAGAAAACACCCCGTCCCACACCCATTTTGAAGTACCATTCACTAAAACCTAGGCATTGATTCACTGTATTTAAATTTTACCTTATTTAAAATTTATGCAATTGAAGAGAGGTATTAAATATGTATCTTGTGGTAGTCATGTTATCTTTATTTGCTGTTTTGTAAAAACAGAAAATTCTTATAAGATAGTTGTTCTGATTTCAGTAGAATAATTTGACCTCAGGAACAGATTGTATGTGGCAGCAAATCTAAGCAGATTGGAATGGGGGTGTTGGATTGATGTCCACGCTCTTTGTACCCTTACTGCGCGTGGCATATTGCAGTATACAAGATGCTGGGTGGAGGTCTAGCATGTTGCTTGAAAAACAAGGAGGGGAAGGGAGAAAAGGAAGAAGAATGTTATTGCATTTTAATATTTGTTGCTGCTAAAATGTCACCATTTTATATGACATATTGTTTAGATAGGTCATCTGGGATAGTCTGCATGCTATCATGTGAAGTACTAGTTTATATTTGTGTCAAATGATTAGAATCTTCATTAGATCAACAATGTTCTGAAAGAGAGCTAATTAGACTCAACAGTATTTGCCATAGCATGCCCATGAACTCCACTATCTTTCTTTCATTCTCTCTTGGGCTCCTCTATAATAGCCTGTCATCTTTGGGAAAGTTACTCTTTATATAAAATGGTTTATAATGACATGGGTGTGTTAGACTATTTGAGTGAGTAAGTGAAGTCATTCAGTCATGTCTGACTCTTTGTGACCCCATGGACTGTAGCCTACCAGGTTCCTCTGTCCATGGGATTTTCCAGGCAAAAACACTGGAGTGGGTTGCCATTTCCTTCTCCAGGAGATCTTCCCGACCCAGGGATTGAACCCAGGTCTCCCACATTGTAGGTAGATGCTTTACCATCTGAGCCACCAAGGAAGTGTTTACACTGTGGGGCTCCCTGGTGGTGCTGGTGTAAAGAACCCACCGGCCAGTGCAGGAGTCACTGGGTTGGGAAGCTCCTCTGGAGAAGGGCATGGAAAGCCTTTAAAAGTATTCCTTAATTTTGTTTATTATACAAGTTGTTCATACCTATAATTGAAGAAGGAAATGGTAACCCACTCCAGAATTCTTGCCTGGAGAATCCCATGGACAGAGGTGCCTGGTAGGCTATAGTCCACGGGGTTGCAAAGAGTTGGACACGACTGAGCGACTTCACTTATTTACTTCACTTACTCATACCTACAATAGCACAATTAGGATAAAGAAAACCAGGTGATCACAAAGAAGAAAATCAAAATTCACTATCCAGTGATTGTAGTTATTATTAAGTTCATGCTTGTGCTGCCATATTTTTTCATACATTCATCTTTTAGAACAATAAATCATACTGTGTCTGCTGTTTGAGACCAGCTTTGTTCTTTCAACAGTATAAAATGGCTGTCTTCCTTTATTGACAAATACACAGCATTATCACAATTTCTACTGACTGCAGAGTATGTGTTGTGTGACTTGATTTAAGCCTTTTTTTTTTAAATTTAAGCAAGCTCTGTCATTGAAAATTCAGATAATTTCTGCTTTGTTGCCAGTAATAAATTCTGTGATGGACATCCCTGTGGTTCTCTTGTCCTGCATTCTCAAAGAGAGCCTCCAAGTGTCCTCCAGGACTTTTAGGAAGTAGCTCCATCCCAATCAGAGACGGGGGCAAACCCAGGTCTCAGTGCTACGTGGGCATGGCCTGACCAAAGGAGAAGTGAGCCAAAAAGATGAGGCTGTGGGCAAAGGAGAGTCTCAGGACATTTTACCCTTCGACTCAGCATCTTTGTAACCCCTCCGTTAATTCTGCCTTAGGAATGGAGGCAGTCTACACAAAACTTTTCCGAAAGAAAGTCATGTATTTCCTTAGCTATAGTTATTGGTAATTAGCCTCGTTGAAGAAAAATAACAATAACAGCAACACAAAACAACTCTATCTATCTATCTGATAGATTTATCAATCTATCTAGGTGATATTTGGCAGCAAAGCCAAAGGATTCTGATTTTTCTTTTTGTTTTTTCCCTAGTGCAGAGGGTTTTTTTTTCAGTTTTATTCAGATATAGTAAGACAAATAAAATTGTAAGATACTTAAAGTGTCACATTGTAATTATTTGATCCCTGCATATGGTTTCAATGTTATGCTAGAGTACTGATTAACAAGCCCACCTAAGGGTTATTTGGGATTTTTTTATGGCAGGGGTTGACAAACTTTTTCCTTAAAGAGCCAAATAATAAATAATTTAGACTCTGCAGATTGTATGGTCTCTGTCACAGTTTTTAACCCTGCTGTTGTAGCTTAAAAGAAGCCATGGACAATAGGTAAATGAATGCATGTGACTCTATTCCAATAAAACTTTATTTCCAAAAACATGGGGCAGACTTGATTTGGCCCATGGGCCTTAATTCGCTGACTTCCGCTGTAGGGGTATGTAACTTTGACTATTTACTAATAACTGGCAAGTCACGAATTGCTTTTGTCTGATAGAGATGCAAATGATTTATGTGCAGTAGAAAGATAACCCAATGGCAATGCTTTTACTACCTGATTCAGCAATCTTCATCCAGCATACAGAAAGGTCCTATATGTATTGATTTCTGTACCCAGTTTTGTCACCCTGTTGGTTCTTTCATTGATAAGCTAAAATAAAACTTTGACATGTACTCACTGTTTATGTGAGATTTATGTCTAACTTTGGAAAATTATACCCTGGCAGCCTGTACTCCACAGGCAAGGCAACTCCTAAAAAGAGGATGTTGTGAGGAGCATGACCTTCAGAGGTCAAATCAGACTTGCATCTGCTGCTTTATGTAAGCAAATATGTCTAGTTTTCTGTCTGTCTCTCCCTTGCTGTGACCAGATTACTTTCTGTCCCCTAGCATCACTGTTCGTCCCCAAGATGCTCCACTTTTCAAGGACAGGACATCTTCATCAGGAGAGGGATATTCTTGTTTCTAAACACTTGTGACAGTTCTGCTAAGTACATGCTGTGGCCAGTGGAATGGTTCCATTAGCAACTCACTTAGGGAGAATAACACATTTAGCTAGATTATTAAAAAAAAAAAAAAAAAGTCTTCAGACTTTTTTTCTATTACAATTTCATCCTGAAAACAGAACCAAGCCTCTCAAGGTTTTGCAAAGAGCCTGGTTTTGCAGAGACCCTTTAAGGGTCTTACTGAAGTGCGTAAGTGCCTTAGGACCTCACTGTATCCTCCAGTGACCAAATATCGCTGTTCAGCATCCTCTCCTGGTTCAGACCTTTGCTGTGTTTTTCTATTTCTTTTCAAAAGCTGCCATGTAGGTATGTATACAGTTTGATTTTCCATCTTTCTCTGCATCATCTCATTTTTCCCCCCAGCCCTCCTAGGAGGCTGGTGTACTATCATTGTTCATCAAGGAGGAATCTGGAAACTCAAGAAAGGCTAGGCACTTGCTTAGGTCTAGTTAGTGGCAGAGAGAGAATTTTAACCTATGTCTGTCTACCCCTAGACTCAAGCTTTTAATCTGTCCTGTATTGCATCTCCAACTGCCCACTCCTAGATCTTCTGTTTGGGCCTATCGTTAGATCAGAACTAGTTTCATTTCTGTGCCTTTATGACCATGGTAGAAAGGATTATACTAACACTGTTTTTTCTTTCTTTTTAAAATTAAGACTTTGTTTTTCAAAGGTTTTTAGGTTCCCAGCAAAACTAAGGGGAAGGGCCAAAGATTTCCCATATGCTCCCTGCCCTCACACATGCACGGGCTCCCCCATTAACAGTGGTACCTTTGTTATAATCGACGAGTCTATATTAACATGTCCTTATCACACAATCATGGTTTACATAAAGCTCACTCTTGGTGCTGTACATTCTGTGGGTTTGGGCAAATGTATAATGAAATGTGGGCTTCCCTGGTGGTGCAGAGGTTAAAGCATCTGCTTGCAATGTGGGAGACCTGGGTTCAATCACCGGTTGGGAAGATCCCCTGGAGAAGGAAATGGCAACCCACTCCAGTATTCTTGCCTGGAGAATCCCATGGATGGAGAATCTCGATGGTGGGCTACAGTCCACGGGTTGCAAAGAGTCAGACATGACTGAAGTACCACCCATCGTGGTGGTATCACACAGAGCAATTTTACTGCCCCCAAAATCCTCTGTGCTCTGCTTATTCATCCCTCCCTCTCTAACCTCTGGCAACCACTGATCTTTTTAACTGTCTCCAACTTGTTAACTTAATCAGGTTCTGTTTTTTCCTAAAATGTCATGTAGTTGGAATCGTACTGTATGCAGTTTTATCAGGTTGGTGTCTTTTACTTAAATATGTATTTAAAGTTTCTCCATATCTTTTCATGGCTTAATAGCTCATTTCTTTTTAGTGCTGAGTAATATTTCATTGCTGGATGTACTACAGTTTATTTACCTATTCACCTACTAGGGACATCTTACTTGCCTCCAAGCTTTGGGAATTAGTGAATTATGAATAAGCATCTTGCTTATAAACATCCATATACAGGTTTTTGTGTAGACATAAGTTTTTGACTCCTTTGGGTAAGTAGCAAGGAGTGCAACTGCTAGATCATATAGAATGTTTAGTTTTGTAAGAAAACTGCCAAGTCGTCTCCTTGTTAGATTAAATAACACTTCCAGAGCAATGTTGAAAACTACTGATGAGACAGGTTATCTTGCCTTGTATCTTATTTTAGTAGAAAAGCTTCAAATTTCTCATCGTTAAATATGTTGTTAGCTGTAGAATTTTTGTCATTATTCTTTATCATGTTGAGGAAGTTTCCCTCTATTCCTAGTTTGCTGCAAGTTTTTTGTCATGAATAGATGTTGGTTTTTTTTTCAAATGCTTTTTATTCACATATTGATGTGATTATGTGATTTTATTTTTTAATCTGTTGATGTGATGAATTATTTTAATTGATTTTCAAATGATGAACGAGCTTTGCATACCTGGGATAAATCTCACTTGCTCATGATGATATTCTTTTTCTACATTGTTAGATTTGCTTTACTAATGTTCCTTTGAGGACTTTTGTATTTATGTTCATGAGAGATATTGGTTTCTCTTTTCTTGTAATTTCTTTGACTGGTTTTGGTAATAGAGTGATGCTGGCTCTGTGTGATGAGTTAGGATGTGTGTATGTATATATATGTGCATTTTTATGATTATTGGTTGAGAAGTCTGTTCTTTTTCAACTGAATCATATTTGAATACTTGTAAAAGATTAATTGTCCATGCATGTGCAGGTCTGTTTCTGGGTTCTCTGTTCTCTTTCACTGATCTCTTTGTCTACTTGTTCACCAATTGCAAACTATCTTGATAATTGTCTACAGGTTGTCTTACAGTCAGGTAGGAGAAAGCAATGGCACTCCACTCCAGTACTCTTGCCTGGAAAATCCCATGGATGGAGGAGCCTGGTGGGCTGCAGTCCACAGGGTCGCGAAGAGTAGGACACGACTGAGTGACGTCACTTTCACTTTTCACTCTCATGCACTGGAGAAGGAAATGGCAGTCCACTCCAGTACTCTTGCCTGGAGAATCCCAGGGACGGCGGAGCCTGGTGGGCTGCCGTCTATGGGGTCACAAAGAGTCGGACACAACTGAAGCAGCTTAGCAGCAGCAGCAGCAGCTGTAAGTCCTCCAACATTTTTTCTTCTCATTCACAACTCTTTTGGTTATTGTAGGTCTTTTGAATTTCTGAATGAATTTTAGAACCAGAAAAATGTCTGCTGGGATTTTCATTAGGAATAGGTTGAATCTACAAATCACTTTGAGAAGATATTACATCTTTACAATATTGAGTCTTTTGATTCACAAGTGTGATATATTTCTCCATTTACTTAGACCATGGATATTTCTCAGCATTGTTTTGTTGTTTACAGTGTACATGTCCTGCATATCTCTTGTCAGATTTTCCCTGTGTATTTCATAATTTTCGATGCTACTGAAAATAGTATTGTTTTAAAATTTTAAGTTCTGAGTACTTCTTGCCTTCATGATGGTATGTATGAATACAATTTTTAAGTATATTGATCTTGAATGTTGCATTATTTTTAAACTCTTATAGTAGTTCCAGTGATGTTTTTTGGGGCAGGGGGTTACATGGGATTTTGAAAAACATTTTAAAATTATTTAATTATGTTTATATAGATTATCATGTTCCTTGCTGATTAAAATAGCTTTGTTTAATCCTGAATGTCTTTATTTTTTCTGCCTTAGTTCATTGGTTGAAACTTTAGGACAATCTTTAATAGAAATGACAAAACTGAACTTTTTTGCTTATTCCTGAACTTAGGGGTAAAATATTTAGTCTTTCACAATAAGAATGATGATAGCTATATTATTTTTGTAGATGTTCTTTATCTGGTTGAGGAGTTCTATTCTTAGTTTGCCTAGAGGTTTTATTTCCTCTTTTTTTTTTTTAAATCAGAAATGGATGTTGAATTTTTTGAATGCTTTTTCTGCACCAGTTGTAATGATTATTTTTTTTTCCTTAAAAATATTCTAATTATCATAAATTACTTTGATTTTCAAATGTTAAACCAGACTTCCTTTCCTGGGACAATCCTCACATGCTCATGATGTATTATCCTTTTTATACATTGTTGGATTCAGTTTGATCTCATTTTTGTAATATTTTTTTCATCTATATTCATGAGAGACATTGGGCTGGGGTTTCCTGTTTTTGTGTATCTGTCTTTCTTTTTTTTAAAAACCAGAGTAATGGGCCTCATAGAATTAGTTGAGGAGTATTCACTTCTCTTCAACTTTCTGGAAGAGTTTTTCTAGAATTGGTATTATTAGTTCCTTAAATATTTGGTAGGAATTTCCTGTGAAGCTACCAGAACTTGGAGTATGCTTTGTGTGGGAGTTTCTTTTTTTTTTTTTCTTTTAACAACAATTTCATTTGCTATGGTGCTATTTAAGTAGTCTAAATTTCATAAGGTCCATTCAGTTCAGTTGCTCAGTCATGTCTGACTCTTTGCAACCCCATGGACAGTAGCACGCCAGGCCTCCCTGTGTAAACTTTGAAATTTTGTGTCCTTGAGTCATTTATCTGTCTTATCTAAGTTATCAAATATATTGGCATAAAATTGTTCATAATATTGCTTATTTTCCTTTGAGTGTATGTAGACTCAGTCATATCACCTGTCTTATTTCTAATATTAGAAATACGTGTCTTCTCTCTTTTGTTCCTGATTAGCAGATAAAGGTTTGCAATGTTATTGAGTTTCTAAAGGAACCAAGTTTGGTTTTTTTTCTTTACCCTTTTTTTTTTAAAATACTCTATTCTACTTTACAATACTGTATTGGTTTTGCCATACATTGACATGAATCAGCCACAGGTGTACACGATCTCCCAATGCCAAAGCCCCCTCCCACCTCCTACCGCACACCATCTCCCTGGATCATCCCATACACCAGCCCCAAGCATCCTGTATCCTGTATTGAACATAGACTGGTGCTTCGTTTCTTATATGATAGTATACATGTTTTAGTGCCATTCTCCCAATCATCCCACCCTCTCCCTCTTCCTCTCCCTCAGAGGTCAAAAGTCTGTTCTATACCTCTGTGTCTCTTTTGTTGTCTCATATACAGGATCATCATTACTATCTTTCTAAATTCCATATGTATGTGTCAGTATACTGTATTGGTGTTTGTTTTATTGTTTTTCAGTGTTTTTTTTTCCTTCTAATTCACTGATTTCCATGCTGATGTTTATTTCCTTTCTTACGCTTATCTTAGGTTTTATTTTCTCCTCTTTTTCTTATAGTGGAAGCTGAAGTTATTGATTTGAGAACTTTTTCATTTTCTAATATAAGCATGCCATAAATTTTCCTTACAAATTTGTTTGCTTCCAACAAATTTTGAATAAATTGTGTTTTTATTTATGTTCTATACCTCTGTGTCTCTTTTGTTGTCTCATATACAGGATCATCATTACTATCTTTCTAAATTCCATATGTATGTGTCAGTATACTGTATTGGTGTTTGTTTTATTGTTTTTCAGTGTTTTTTTTTCCTTCTAATTCACTGATTTCCATGCTGATGTTTATTTCCTTTCTTACGCTTATCTTAGGTTTTATTTTCTCCTCTTTTTCTTATAGTGGAAGCTGAAGTTATTGATTTGAGAACTTTTTCATTTTCTAATATAAGCATGCCATAAATTTTCCTTACAAATTTGTTTGCTTCCAACAAATTTTGAATAAATTGTGTTTTTATTTTCCCTGAATTCAGAAGACTCTTTGGATTTCTTTGACTCATGGGTTGTTTAGAAGTGTGTTATTTACTTTCCAAATATTTGGAAGATTATCTCTAACTATTGGTTTGTAATTAAATCTCATTTG
>SJYC01100425.1:0-11111 GCA_006408675.1 Madoqua kirkii
GGATGGACGTGAGTCTGAGTGAACTCCAGGAGTTGGTGATTGACAGGGAGGCCTGGTATGCTGCGATTCATGGAGTCACAAAGAGTCGGACATGACTGAGCAACTGAACATGTAGCTATCCAGTTTTTCCAGCACAACTTGTTGAAGAGAGTATGTTTTTGCCATTGCATATTCTTTGTCATAGGTTAATTGCTTCCTTTGTCATAGGTTAACTGACCAAAGGTGTATGGAGTTATTTTTGGGCTCCCTATTCAATTCCATTGACCTATGTACTTGTTTTTGTGCCAGTACCATGCTGCTTTAATGACTATAAATTGGTAATATAGTCTGAAGATAGGGTACATAATACTTCCAACTTTGCGCTCTCTCACTCTCTCTCTCTCTTTTTTTTTCCTCAAGATTGTTTTGGCAGTTTGGGACCTGTTGTATTTCCATATGAATTTTAGGATTTATTTTACTTCTGTGAAAAATGTCATGGGTTTTTAAATAGGGATTGCACTACATCTCTAGATTGCTTTGGGTTCTATGGCCATTTTAACTATTAATTCTTTCAATCCAAGAACTCAATATATCTTTTCTTTTTTTTGGTAATCTTCATTTTTCTTCATCAGTGTTTTATAGTTTTTAGAGTATAGGTGCTTCATTTCCTTGGTTAAATGTTAAAGAATCCTCTTAAGTGGAAAAGAAGATTAATTAGGAAAGGGAAAATCTCACTAAGAAAGGAAAATGTGTAGTAAGGGTTGAAGATTAATCACTTAAAGAAGCTAGTAAGAATATTCAAAGACAAAAAAGCAACTATAACAACAATAAACAGTTAAGGGTAAACATGAAAATGTAGAATCTGACATCAAAAACACAAAATGTAGGTAAGGGGAAGAAAAAAATGCAGATCTTTTAGAATGTGTTTGAACTTAAAGGACTAAATGATTACTAGTTCAAAACAAGTAGATATAGATATAGGTAGGTCATCATATATGAAACCCGTGGTAACCAGAAATAAAAAACCTATAATAGACACACAAAAACTAAAAGCAACACAGGCACACTACTAAAGAATATCATCAGCTCTGCTTCTCCTTGCTAACTGTGACAAAATGGAAGAGGAAGAGGTGAGCTGAAGAACGAATTGCTAAATAGGAAACAACCGGGGCTTGCCAGATATAACAATAATACTGTTTCTTCTTACAACTTCTCCAGATGGTAAATTACTCCATAATTAAGACAGGAATTCAGAACAAAGTCAAGCTCAGGCTGGATCTGTGTGAGAGACTTTGTTAAGAAAAGATTCAAGGTAGTGCTTCATAAAACATTTCAGAATGGCAAAAGTCCTCTAAAGATTTTAAGGTGTACCTAGCATATCCTGTCTATTAAATAATAGAATTTATGGGAGCCTTAAGGATGTTTGCCTGCAGCATCATCCCAAGGACCCCCAGATAGAGAAGTTCCTATCTCAAACAGATTTACAGTGGTGTATTATCTAAGAAAGTGAAACCCACTAATAATTTTCAGAAAACCTGCATAATTCTTAAGAGAATTGTTCTAGTGGAAGCAGAGTCTGAACTAACAGAAAGAGTATATGAAGTATACTAAAAGAAAGAATATAAGAGCTGAATCATTGGAAGAGACCCTGAGGAGGTTGTACCTAGCATATCCTGTCTATTAAATAATAGAATTTATGGCAGCCTTAAGGATGTTTGCCTGCAGCATCATCCCAAGGACCCCCAGATAGAGAAGTTCCTATCTCAAACAGATTTACAGTGGTGTATTATCTAAGAAAGTGAAACCCACTAATAATTTTCAGAAAACCTGCATAATTCTTAAGAGAATTGTTCTAGTGGAAGCAGAGTCTGAACTAACAGAAAGAGTATATGAAGTATACTAAAAGAAAGAATATAAGAGCTGAATCATTGGAAGAGACCCTGAGGAGGGAAAGATTGAGGGCAGGAGGAGAAGGAGGCAACAGAGGATGAGATGGTTGGATGGCATCACCAACTCAACGGACATGAGTTTGAGCAAGCTCTGGGAGATGGTGAAGGACAAGGAGACCTGGTGTGCTGCAGTCTATGGCTTCACCAAAAGTCAGACATGACTTAGCAACTGAACAAAAGACAAAGCAAAATAAAAAGAGGTGGATGTCTCATCCATTTTGTCCAGCAAACAGATCCAGGAGGGTTTTCCCACTCATTTAGGAGCTACAGAGAATAACTCACAGAGTATAAATTGAGCAGCAATGGAAGAATTGGGAACATGTTCTCAGCTGGATTTCAGAATGGCTAGGGGCTGTTATGTGCCGCCCATATTCCCCATTTTTGAACAGGAATGTCTAAGAATTATACTACCACCACCATATCCTGATGTATGTGTACATACAGTTAACTTCCTTATTTAGTTAATAGGTCTTAAGACTGAGAAGATGCTTAAGGAGCTATACCCAAGGAACTATACCTGAGGAGCTTCATCTTTATCTGAGCCTGATATAATTGATGCAGTCTTGGACTTTGAGCCTGAGCATGGTGCTATACTAGAATGAGACTCTGGTGGGGAGGGGGGTCCTCAAAGGAGGGATGGGTGTATTTTACATGTGGGAGGAATGTGTATAGTGTGGCTTAGAAGGCAGATTTTAAAAGGTGATTACAGTGTTTCCCATTCCACATGCTTTTCTAGACACTGTGCACTCTCCTTTTGAGAGGTAGACTACTATGTTCTCCTTAAAGTTTGTGGGTCTTTGTGACTGTCTTGACCAGTGAAAGTGTAAGTCACTCAGTCATGTCTGACTCTTTGTGACCCCATGGAGCCTACCAGGCTCCTGTCCATGGAATTCTCCAGGCAAGAATACTGGAGTGGGTAGCCATTCCCCTCTTCAGGGGATCTTCCCAGCCCAGAGACTGAACCCAGGTCTACCCCATTGCAGGCAGATACTTTACCATCTGAGCCACCAGGGAAGCCCACCTTGACCAATAGTGTATGGCAGGAGTGATATATGTAGCTGCAAGACTAGGTCAAAGACAAGGCCATGCAGTGCTGGGATGGCCTTGATATGCTGGGATGCTCACTCTTGGAAGCCAGCCAAATTAGCCACTGTAAAGGCCCACATGGAGAGAATTGAGACCCTGTGATCCCACAGTCCTGCCTGAGATCTGAGCTGACAGCCAATACCAACTTCCCTGCCTGGTGAGGGACAACAATAGAATGGTCAATGTTTTAAGCTACTATGTTTTAGGGTAGTTTGTTACATAGCAACAGATAACTGAAATACATCCCAAATATAGTCACATAAAACAATATTTTGTTCATAGATCCACAATTTGGACAGTACTTGACTGGGACAACTCTTCTCTGCTTCAGGATGTCTAAGGCCTTCACTAGGAAGATTCAATGGCTAGAGCTAGGATCATCTAGAGGTTTGTTCACACACGTATCTAGTACTTGAGCTGAGATGACTCACAGGCCGAGTTCACTTGGGACGATCACAGAAGTGCTTACAGTTGGCTTCTCTGTGTATTTGGGGCTTCCTCAGAACATTACAGCCTCAAGTTTGTCAAGCTTCATTGGGTGGCTCAGCTCTCCAAGAGCAAGTGTTCCCAGCAAACAAGGTGAAATCATCATGGCCTTTATGACCAAAGTCACAAAGCATGAGTTCAGCCCCACTGTACTAACTGAAGCAGCCAGAAACCCATCCATATTGAGGGGAGAGGGCGAAATCTCCTGCCTGTTGGTGCCAGAAGTAGCAAATAATTAATGTTATGGACAATTTTTCTGGGACTTCCCTGGTGATCCAGTCCTTAAGAGTACACTTTCCAGTGCAAGGAACACAGGTTTGATCCCTAGTCGGGGAACTGGATCCCATAGGCCACGGGGCCTCTAAGCCCATGTACTGCAACTCCTGAGCCTACACGCCACAACTAGAGAAGCCCACAGGGTACAAGAAAGAGCCCACATGCTGCAACTAAGACCCAAAATAGCCAAATAAATAGATATTTTTAAAGAACCAACTTTTCCGTGATATGTGAAAATGATTTTCTTTGTTTTAACTGACTTGAAGTTAATGGGTGTCATACCCCCTCAAAACTCAAATGTTGACATCTGAAACCTCAGTGGAATGGTATTTGAAGGTAGGGCTTTTAGGAGTTTGTCAGGTTCAAATGAGGGCCCCATGATGGGATTAGTGTCCTTATGAAACGAGGAAGAGAAACCAGAGGTGGTTTCTCCTCTCCCTGCCAGGTGAGGAGACAGGGAGAAGGTAGCTGTCTCTAGTCCAGAAAATGCCCTCACCAGGAACTGAATCTGCCAGAACCTTGGTCCTGGACTTCTCAGACTGCACAACTGTGTGTGCGTTGTTTAAGCCACTCTATGGTATTTTGTTAGAGAAGCCTGAGCTAAGACATAGTCCTTCCAGACTATGTGGTTGATGTCTTTGTCAGTTTTAGAAAATTCTCAACCATTATCTCTTCAAATATACCTGCATAATGCTTTGTAGCTTTGTTGTCAGGGAAAGTGATGATGCCTCTAAGAATGTCACAATATGAGTTTCCAAAGATTGTTCTTAGAACCAAGAAGCAAGAAGGAAAATAGGTCATAGTCACGCTCCTTTGTATCAGAATTTTGACTAAACTGTTCTAGAGCCAGATGCTCCCCTTCTTACCACCACTCCTCCTCCCAGGGGATTCTTCTCTAATCTCTATGAGAAAAAGGTCAGTCTGGCTATCCTTCTATCAACACCTTTGTGTATATTTTAGCCAATGAAAATTCTTCTGTCAGTGGTAGTTGAACCAGTAACAAATGCTGAATGGTCATTCTCTCCCAATGATGGAAAAAGTAACCTAGTATTTGTTCAGCTTTAAATTTCATCTTTGCCACCAAGTGTTAAGTAAAAACCCCTAGATGAAAACACAAATTTTAACAGTGGGGATACTTTTTACTATTTTGTATACTTTTAATCCAGTCTTCTACAAGAGGTATGTGTTACATTAGAAAAATTCATTACAAAATAAAACTCCAAAAAGTTTCCTACAATACATCATTAATAACCATGACATAGTTTAATGTTACCCAGGGACAAATGATAAGATTATTAAACACTAAAATCCAACCTTGAATCTCTCTCTCTTGTCAGTAGCAGAGCACTGCATTACAATTTGGGGGAAGGTCCAAGGTGTTTGGTGAAGAAGGTTAGAATTTGCTTCCACGCATCTACCTGGGCCTTAGAATGGGCCCTGGGCTCCCCACCCCACATTACGGGTTTGTCCAATAATTTGTGCAAAGAAGCTGGGCACATAGGGAAATAAGGAGGCTCAATGTAGTGCCCAGTCCCAGGATAAGAGATAATCTGGGGTTTTTCCTTTCCATGGGCCTGTAACCGTTCAGAGGCTATCTGGGCAAAAAACTCACTCCTCCAGTTATGGTCATCCTGACCAACAATGAAGAGGAAGGGCCCCTGGGCCTTCTCTATTGGAATCATGCAGGGGTTCTCATATCCCCCTATAATATCATTCCTTACATCCACAATGTCTAGGAAGCCTGAGAAAGCTACCTTTACTCGCCTCAGGTCATGGCCCAGCGGTGGAATGCTGTTCTCTTTGTAGTACATAGCTTTGTTTCCATTGAATCCAGATCCATTGATGGACACTGTGGCTGATACATTCTTCAAAAATGAGGCCATAGAGAGACAAATATCAGCCCCTAAAGAAATGCCCAAAAGGCCAATGCCTGGGCCTTTTATCTGCAAGAAAAGAAGAGACAAAAGTCAAAAACCTACCCCAGAAAAAAACATTTTTCTAAATGCAACTAGAGATGCTGCTAGCTTTGACTTGTGAACTGCTCAAAAGACACTCAACCTCAGCTGACAGAGGAGATTCTTTCCTTGTAAAGACTATCTTCCTGGACACGTGGCAAACAAATCTTAAAAACTCACCTCACTGGCAAATTTAGGAACTGGTTGCAATCTTCCAGAGAGTTATGTACTAGAGAATGCTGAGTCATGGAGCCTGTTGAGTTCAGAGCCTCACTCAGGTGGAATTATAACATCAATGTTCTTGGGTATCTAACTTGTGAAAGGAAAGTCTGTCCCAAGAAGTGAATCATTATTAGACCACATCTAAATATATACTGAAAAATGGTTAGCTTTATAGAAACAAAGTAAGACTTCAGAGTCCAATTAAGTAGTTCTTAGCTTCTGAAAGAAAGAGTTAAATTTTTGCTAAAACTTTTTGCTAAACCTTGGAAAACAGGCCCTTATCTCATATGGCCATTAGGCTCTCTAAGGGGCTTTCCGGGGAGTTGCTCCCTATCTCCTGGAATTCGGCCTTCAGGCGCTGCTCAGCAGGAAGGCAGGTCCATATCTATTGTTTTATGGCCCTCCGGCCTTCACTAGAGCCCCAGGGAGTTTGTTTTTCCTTCAGAGACTTTCCAGAAAGTTAATTCCCAGGTAATAACTAATTGTCAGAATGCAGACCAGCGAGCCGTTTCGACCTGATGATAAACAAATGAGCCAATCCCTGTAAAAGATGAAAACCTGTGCGCCAATCGTATTATCCTCATCTTATCCTCACTTGCTTACGATTTTTTATAAAAACCCTTTGTAACGGGCACTGGGGGTTCGATCCTCTTTGGAGGAGACTGAACCCCAGCGCGCTGGTTTGAATAAAGTCCTCTTGCTGTTGCATCGAAACTGAATCTTGGTGGTCTCTGGAGACGACATGCCTGGGAAAAAGACCGTAAGGTCTTACACTTCTTAAATGGGTGGACAAGTTTCTATCAAATCTGAGAACATATTCTGCTATCAGAAATATAAGGATTAAAAAGCACGCAAAGCTAAAAAAAATTAGAAACTCCACTTGAAATTTTAATATTATTACATAATTCCCTGAAATAAAATCTCACATGAATTTTACAATGAAGTCAGCAATTTTAATCCATCTGACAGAGAAAGTGGAGTAGGTTCCTAAAACCAAGGAAGTCTTCAAAAGAAATGTCTGTGAAAGAAGAGTAGGGCAGCATCAATGCACTTGGCATAGGTGAGTGCAAAGTGACACCCTCTCTGCAGGTTCTAGAGAGAATGATAAAGGACATTAGGAGAACCTGGGTGTGTTGAAGCATGTAGCACAGGGCTTCTTCAAAGTAGTCCAGGTCTATGGTATCGAATATCTTGGGGAGATCTTCAAAGCTACAATAAGCAAGAGCCAATGTGGCAAAGCCATGGCCAGCCAGAAGGCTGGCCCGATATTCCAACAGGCCTCCTCCAACACCGCAGACGTCAATGATCCCTGGGAAAGGTCCAGATCCTAAAGAAGGCAATATCATAAGAGAATGCATTACATAATTTATTAAAGAATTTGCTTTCCTTTTAGAAATCTTTCTAAAGTATTTAGTGGGTGCCTGTAAATCAGAGAAAAGAAAAGAGCTCTCTGAGTCATTATTGAGCAAGGGATACAAATTCCAAATTATCTCCAAGGTATACTTGGAGAATCTTTAGTTGTAAAGGTGGGTAATAGAGTCTAATACTATATCATGGAAGGAGGATTTTAGACAGTTGATTTGCAGTATTCTTTTATAGGATTGGGCACAGAATTGAGAATCAAAACGCTTGGTGATACCTTTGGTTCAGAGTCTGTTTAGAGGAAAGTACTTTGGCCACCTCATGCGAAGAGTTGACTCATTGGAAAAGATTCTAATGCTGGGAAGGATTGGGGGCAGGAGGAGAAGGGGATGACAGAGGATGAGATGGCTGGATGGCATCACGGACTCGATGAACGTGAGTCTGAGTGAACTCCGGGAGATGGTGATGGACAGGGAGGCCTGGCATGCTGCAATTCATGGGGTAGCGAGAGTCGGACACGACTGAGCGACTGAACTGAACTGAACTGAACTGAACTGTGAGGCTTTAAGTACGGAAGGCCATGAAGTCTGAAAAGTGATCTGTAGTAGGGAGGAGCATGAAAAAGTAGGTAAGGGGCCCAGCGTACGCAGGACACTCAAGAAGAGTGAGGAGGCACTAGCTTCCTCGGCTGTCATCAGATTGTGTAAGACCATCATACTGTGTCAGAGCTGAAGGTTATAGAAATCTGTAGTTATTCATCGCAAAGTGAACCTACCGACCCCATCCAGTCCTTTTTTTTTTTTTAAATCTGCATAATAACAGTATCTACCTCTTTGGGATACGGAGGTTAAATGAGATAATGCAAGCAAACCGCATAGCAGAGTTCAGAACAAATCAAAAGCCTCCATTGGGGCTGTGAGGTCCTTGATTTAGTCAACATCCTCTTCTCTGACCCTGATCCCAAGCCACCCTTCCTGGGAAGCGGTATCACAAACCAAGACAGCCTAGAGCACACGCTCGCCAGGCCCCAGCACCCCAGGCTCACCTGGCGGCAGGAAGAGCGTGGCGCGCACCCGGCCCGCGCGCACCGGCTCGCGCCGCACCCCGGGCGCCAGGAAGTCACGCTCGTGCACCGCCCGGCCCAGGAGCCGCTGGGCCTCGGGCTCGTGGCCGTCGAGCACCTCCAGCTCCACGGCGAAGGGCGTCTGCACGTCCCGCTTCAGAAATCGCCAAAAAGGCTTCTCGGGCTCCAGAGCCCAGAAGAGCCCCATGGGCTCGAGCCCCGCGAAGCTGCCGCCCAGCGCGGGCGCGCGCTCCAGGTCCAGCAGGCCGGCGGCGTCGGCGCAGTAGCGCGCGTGGGCCCTGAAGAGCGCGCCCTTCTCGTCGCGCAGGGACGCGCGCAGCGTGACCGGCTGCCCCGGGGCGAGGCCGCGCACGGCGATGCGCACGGGCTCGTCCCAACAGCAGCGGCCGGCCGGCTCCAGCGTCACTGTCGCCACCATCCCGGGCCCACAGTCGCGTAAAAGCGCGGGCGGCTACTGGAGTTTTTCCTCAGGCCGGGTGGAGGGCGCTCGGACGTCCGAGGGGGTCAGGCGTCGCCTGGAGCCGAGAGAAATCTGTAGCTGAGCCGCCTCTGGAGGGGTCCCTTTAGGTCTCGGACCCCTGCTGTTGGAGGTAAAAGCACCGGGTCTTTCTTCTGACCCAGGGCGTGGCGCACAGGGATCTTCTGCTGTCTATAATGTGGAGCGGAACCCGCCCCGCCCACGCCTCTTTTCTGCCTCAAACATCCCTCGCTTGTTGGAGTGAAGGTGTTGGATATGGATTCGTGGTGAAACCGGAGCTGAATGCCTTTAGGTAGAATTCCAAGAATTCTAGCCTCTCCCAATTTTTTTTCTAGAACTTTTAATGAGTTATACACATACACGCACACACAAAAAGAATCCTGCATAAATCCTAAGTATATATTTCAATGTATTTCGTAACCCGAACGTACTTGGGCAGCCGACTCAAGGGTCTAGAAACACCATTGCCAGCACTCCAGTAGCACTTTCCCTTGCCCAACGTACTCTATCCTGAGTCGAACAAAACAGGTTCACTTCAGTTCAGTCGTTCAGTCATGTCCCATTCTTTTCGACCCCAGGAATCGAAGCACGCCAGGCCTGTCCATCACCAACTCCCTGTCCATCACCAATTCCCGGAGTTTACTCAAACTCATGGCCATCGAGTTGGTGATGCCATCCAGCCATCTCATCCCCTGTCGTCCCCTTCTCCTCTTGCCCCCAATCCCTCCCAGCATCAGGGTTTTTTCCAGTGAGTCAACTCTTCGCATGAGGAGGCCAAAGTATTGGAGTTTCAGCTTTACCATCAGGCCTTCCAATGAACAAAACGGGTTAGTTTTTCCCAACTCCGTATTTTACGGTGATGAATCCTCCAGTGTGCCGTTTTTATTGTCTACTTTGGCTCAACACTACATTTGTGAGCTTCATTGCTGTTTTTGAGTGTAGTGTAGATTGTTCTTTATCTCTGCCAAATAGTATTTTATTTTGTGATCATAAAAGTATTGGTCGAATATTACTGACTATAGGCTTTTGGTAGTTCCCAGTTTGGGACTCCTAGGTATAGTGCTCTGAATATTCAAGGCTATATCTTTTGATTGACATATATGTGCTTTTCAGTGGAGTGAATACCTGGGAATGGAATTGCTGTATCATAGAGAATGAGAATTTTCAGCCTTCATAGATACTAAATGTCAGCCTTTTGAATGTGATCCTAGAAGCAATGTAGGTATAATGTTTAAGGATACCCAAGCATTTTGCAAATAGTATAGTAATAGTTACTCTTTAGTGATGTCCCATCTATTTTACATACACAATTTAACAAGTCCATAAAACACTGGGAATGATTTTCAAATATTGGAAAGGAGAAACGTGAGGCTTGGCAGATGTAAAACTGCTAAGGATTAGCCTCTAATAGCTGTCAGAGCCTTGACCAGCTCCAATGTGAAACTCAACAGTGAGCACCAGCATTGCAGTGAAATATAATTAAAGTTAATAGCTCTGGCTTCATCACTGACTAGTTCTGTAGGCTCAAATAAGTTTATATCTCTTGAGGTTTAAGAGTTCTTGCGTGTAGCATGATGGAAGTCTGCTATACGGGGATCCAAGGTGACAGTGTGTGTGAAACTCTTAGAAGACTAGGAAGCAAAATTCATGCTTCATTTTGTAATAGAGATTGAGCCTATGTGTTTTTTTTTCTCATGGCCTCTAGCTTTTGCTATAGGTTTGCATACTGCTTTTCAAATTCTTTTTAAAGGACAAAAAATTTTTTTCCAAAGCATACATAAGCAAGGGCTTCCCCCGTGGCTCAGCTGGTAAAGAATCTGCCTGCAGTGCAGGAGACCCTGATTGGATTCCTGGGTCAGGAAGTAACCCTGGAGAAGGGATAGGCTACTCACGCCAGTGTTCTTCAGCTTCCCTGGTGGCTCAGACCGTAAAGAATCCGCCAGCAATGCAGGAGACATGGGTTAGATCTCTGGTTTGGGTAGCTTCCCTGGAGGAAGGCATAACAACCCACTCCAGTATTCTTGCCTGGAGAATCCCCATGGACAGAGAAGCCTGGCGGTCTACTGTCCATGGGGTCACAAAGAGTGAGACATGAGTGAGTGACTAAGCACATCAGTTCAGTTCAGTTCAGTTGCTCAGTCGTGTCCGACTCTTTGCGACCCCATGAATCGCAGCACGCCAGGCCTCCCTGTCCATCACCAACTCCCGTAGTTCACTCAGATCCACGTCCATCG
>SJYC01100426.1:0-31765 GCA_006408675.1 Madoqua kirkii
AACTGAACTGAATGACAAAGAAGCAACTTATGTGTCTATCAATGGAGAATTAAAGAATGATTAAAAATAATAGACTATTATTTATCCATAAAAAGAATAAAATCTTCCCATTTGTGAAACCATGGATGAACCTAAAGGATAGTATGTTAACTGAGGTAAGTCACACAGAGAAAGATGATCTCTGAGATCTACATGATCTCACTTGCATGTAAAATCTGTAAAACCAATGAAAAGAAACCAAAGTCATAGATACAGAGAAGCAACTGGTGATTGTCAGAGGAGGACATGAGTGGCTGAGTGAAACAGGTGAAGGGAGTCAAAATATACAACTTCCAGTTAAAAAATGAAAACAGTCTTGGGGTGTAATGTACAGCATGGTGATCATAGGTAACAATACTGCATTACATATCTGAGAGTTGCCAAGAGTGTAATTCTTCAAAGTTCTCATCACAAGAAAAAAAGTGTGTGGTGACAGATATTAATGGACTAACTGTGGTGATCGTTTTGCAGTATATACAAACATCGAATTATTATGTTGCACATCTGAAAAAATAATGTTTATGTCAATTATACCTCAATTAAAAAAAAGTCTAAAGGGGGAGAGATGCTATTGGAGGGGGCTAGGCAGTGAGCCCTAGATTAGGAGTCCGCAGCCTGGCTGTGACGCTGCCCGCGCCCCCTCTGGCTGTGAGATACGCGTCTATGCTTTTAGCAAGCTCGTACTTGACTCATTCTGTCTTGGCTTCAGTTAAACCAGGAGCTGCAAACTCAAAGCCTGCAGTGCCCGGAAAAGAAGCATAAGTACTCACAGAGGGACGTAAGTCAGACAGCAGGTGCTGAACTGCTTGTCTTGTGAGTCACACAAGTTCCACCTGGCAATTGTCTTGTAAGAACTGCAGGAGCTAAACAATGCAGAGCAAATAAACAAACTCTAGGGCTGGATGAAGCCAAGGGTCATAAGACAGGGGCCCCTGGAAAGAGCCCTTTACTCTTATTTGGAACAGCTTTGTGCTCTCAGGGGGCCAAAGCTGCTGTTGCTACAGCTGGAGATAACTGACAGATGCTAACAGGAGGACACCTTTGCAGGGAGAATAGGGAAACTTAAGAGGTGTGTGGGTGATCCTCACACGCAAGCCAGCGCACATTATCAAAGACGGGGATCAGCTAGGCAGACACATCTAACTGATGCTGACGGACAGGAGGATCTCACCAGAATGGCAGCGGAGCCTCTGAAAAGGCCTCAGCCTGTGGCAGCTCTGCCCCAAAGGTGACTTTTACTTATGAAGCTCTTCATTAATATGGGTGCTCCAGTCTTCGCAGACATTTGTTTGCTTGTCAAGCTGGGTATTGCTCTCTGCCAGGCAGCAGGGAGTTGACATTAATATTTTTATCAGCCTGACTTTGGGAGGTCAGCTGGGATTATTACAGATGACATATCCTTGATTTTAGCAAATAAAACTGATTAAAATGTGCTGAGTCAGAAACTGGCTGAACAGTTAAAAGCTACAGTGCATTATAGTCTGGGATCACATCCATTCACCTCACTGAGGATTACTTCAGTTCAGAAAACTCGAGAACTGTATGATTCAAGACAATAGAAGCAAGGTCTCCAAAGAGTGATAGAAAGGCTGTGATGGTGGCTTTTCATGTTAAAGATTATACTCTTGTCAAATGCAGGCTCCATGGGTGTGACTAAGGGCATTTTCCTACCTTTTTAATCTTTAAAATTTGGGCTTTTCATGAATTCAAAAGCACATAAAATATGTGTGGTGGTTAGTTTTGTGTGTTACTTTGACTGGGCCATGGATTGCCCAGAATTTTGGTCAGACAAGATGCTGGGTGTTTCTGAGTGAGATTAACATTTGAATAGGTAAAATGAGTAAAGCGAATTGCCAGTGTGGGTGGCCCTCATCTAATCCACTGAAAACCTGAGTGGAACAAGACTGAGTGAGAAAGAATTCTTGCCCTGAACCTGGTTTATCTGACTGCTGGCTCTTCTGGGTCTAGATTTTTCAGTTTCTATAATTGTGAGCCAGTTCCTTACCTATCTCTAATTATATATATACATGCAAGCTTCCCTGGTGGCTCAAATGGTAAAGAGTCTGCCCACAATTCGAGAGACCTGGGTTCGATTCCTGGGTTGGGAAGATCCCCTGGAGAAGGAAATGGCAGCCCACTCCAGTATTCTTGCCTGGGAAATCCCATGGACAGAGGAGCCTGGCGGGTTTGCCAGGGAAATCTCATGGACAGAGGAGCCTGGCGGGCTGCAGTCCATGAGGTCACAAAGAGTCGGACACGACTGAGAGACTACCACCACATATATTTATGTGTAGATGTATGTATTATATGTGCTTCCCAAGTGGCACTAGTGGTAAAGAACCCACTCAGTGCAGAGACTTTAAAGACGTGGGTTCCATTCCTGGGTTGGGAAGATCCCTTGGAGAAGGACATGGTAACCCAGTCCAGTATTCTTGTCTAGAGAGTCCCTTGGACAGAGGAGCCTGGTGGGCTACAGTCCATAGCGTTGCAAAGAGTTGGGCATGACTGAAGTGACTTAGCATGCACACACACATGCGTGTGCACATTATATATATGCACATATAATATACACAACTACAAATAAGTATAAATATGTGAAATGAAATGCTTTCTGCTCTACCTCTACCAGTTAACAAGCCTTTTCCAAATACAGATTTCTGAGCCCAGATAAAACAAAGTCACCTATTTGAAAGCCATTAAGTACTTCCTCCTTGATAAGCATTGAGGAGCTGGGAGGATGTGAGAGGTGGTCATTTTCCATGTGCACCATCTCTTACGATAAACAAGAAGTTAGTATGTAAAGAATAAAAAAATAGGATTGGCCCCATATAGCTGAGATGCATATGAAAGAAATGATTTCAGTAAGCCCAGACGCTTGCATCTTCCCATACTTAGAATATCACTAAATCTCTTCATGTGAGAGGTTTAGGTTTCTTTTAACTAACAATAGTCTTTTAAAATTCAAATTACCTGCCCTTTGCTACAAACTTCTGCATAGGCTGGCTCCTCCCCCGCCTCCTCAGAGTCAGCTCTCTGGGGGTCACCTGAGATGCTGCCTCCTAAGTTCGAGTCCTAAAATTCCCACCAAATAAAACCTAGCTCTTAACTTTTAGGTTGCGTTATTTTTTAGTCATATATGTATATGTGTGTATATATATATATATGTATAATGTTGGGCCTCCTTGGTAGCTCAAACTGTTAAGAATCTGCCTGCAGTGTAGGAGACGCCAGAGACACAGGTTCAATCCCTGGGTCAGGAAGATCCCCTGGAGAAGAAAATGGCTACCCACTCCAGTATTCTTGCCTGGAGAACTCCACGAACTGAGGAGCCTGGCAAGCTACAGTTCATGCAGTCGAAAAGACTCAGAGATGACTGACCGACTAACAGAACAGACACAGACACATACGCACATGTCTAACACACACATCCTGTTAGTTCTATTACTCTGGAGAACCTTGACTGATACAGTGTATATGTACAAAGTAAGTGAACAAATGATTACATCCAGTGAGAGTCAAAGTCCTGAATGCTCTTTACACAGAATGGGCAGCTTTAGAAATGCATCTGCTCTTAGAGACAATTTACAGTTCACAAATAGAGGAACTGAGATCCCGACAGTGGAAGGGCCTTGACCTAGCCACGTACCCAGGTGCCTTATGTGTGTGTATGTGTATGGTGAGAGGACTTAAGATCTGCCCTGTTAGCAAATTTCAAGTATATAGTACAGTATTGTTAACTATTGTCACACTGCTATACATTCAGTTCAGTTCAGTCACTCAGTTTTGTCTGACTCTGCCATCCCATGGCCTGCAGCACACCAAGCTTCCCTGCCCATCACCAGCTCCTGGAGCTTGCTCAGAGTCATGGCCATCAAGTCAGTGATGCCATCCAACCATCACCCTCTGTTGTCCCCTTCTTCTCCTGCCGTCAATCTTTCCCAGCATCAGGGTCTCTTCTAATAAGTCAGTTCTTCGCATCAGGTGGCCAAATGTTGGAGTTTCAGCTTCAACATCAGTCCCCCAATGAACACCCAGGACTGATCTTTAGCATTGACTTGTTGGATCTCCTTGCAGTCCAAGGGACTCTCAAGAGTCTTCTCCAACACCACAGTTCACAAGCATCAGTTCTGCAGCACTCAGCTTTCTTTAAAGTCCACCTCTCACATCCATACATGACTATTGTATGCTATACAATAGATAATCAATAAGGAAATAAGTCCTTGTTATGCAAGGGCTTATTTCCTTGCATAACTGAAACTATGTATCATTTGATCAATATCTTCTCAGTTCCCCTTTTGGCAAATGCTACATGATGCTACATGTGGAAACGAAAATTGTCAAAGGCACTGCAGCACAGAGTAAAATGGAATGGGAGAAAATAGTTACCAGACACTTTCTTGAGGAGTGAGCTGAGTCTGGGACCAAACCTCCTTAATCTGGGCCTTGTGTTCGTCCATCTACATATATAGGTGCTCACACACACATATTTCCCTAGAGACTTGATGTATCAGCAGTTTGCTCTGTGCCAGGCATTGTACTATTTGAAATGGGTTAGTACAGTCAGTCTTCAAAATGATCTTATGAAGTAAGTCTAATCTTGTTGCTATTTTATGTGTATGGTGTTATTTGCTTAGTTGTGCCTGACTCTTTGTGATCCTATCGACTGTGGTCCCCATATGACCCACCAGGCTCCTCTGCCCGTGGAATTCTCCGGGAAAGAATACTGGAGTGGGTTGCCATTTCCTTCTCCAGGGGATTCTCCTGGATCAGGGACTGAAGCCGGGTCTCCCGCATTGCAGGCAGATTCTTTACTGACCGAACCACCAGAGAAGCCCTATTTTATAATAAAAACAAACAAAGAAAACTAAGACAAGTTAACAATGTGCCTAAGACTGAACAGCTGTTAGGTGAGCCAGCTGACTTTGGAACCCATACTTTTACCCCAGTGATGAAAAGGGCTCAGTGATCAGCCTTGGGAGAATTTAAGCTTTCAGTTCCTTGAAGAAAAGCCAGTTAATTGTAGGGAAATTACCTTTTATTGTGATTTCCATCACTGTTGAGATGACCAGAGGACGTTTCTTGCACCCTGGGGTCTCTGGGATTCTTTCCATGGCTGCCTTGCTGACCTGAGGCTGCTGAGGAGCCTGCTATGTCTTGTACTGTGAGCTTGAAGGAGATGATTGTAGTAGCAGAATCCCAAGATGGCTCCCCAAATTCTTGCCCCCAGTATGCATGCCTTTTTTCCCCTGAGTGTGGGGGACCCGGTGATATGATGGGGTATCATTTCTGTGATTGTTTCGTGGCATGACTAAAGTGGTTTTGTATATATGATTAAAGTTACTAACCGGTTGCCTTGTGTTAACAAAAGAGAGATTATTCAAGTGGTCTTGACCTAATAACATGAATCTGGTCCAAGGGTCAAAGACAGGCAATTCAAGGAGATCTGAAGTATGAGACCCATTTCTGTTGGGTTGGAAGAAGGCAGACATCAAAACTGGAAACTATGGGGAGGAGGTCTCATGGCCAGGAATTGAGGGTGATCCCAGGAGCTGAGAGTGGTCCTGGCTGACCTGTCGACTAACAAGAAAATGGGGACATCAATCCTATAGCCTCAGGAAACTGAATTCTGATAACCAATTGAATGAGCTTGAGGAGGACAAGTTCTAGAGGAGATCAAACCTGATTGAGCTTTGATTTTAGCCTGTGAGACCCTAAGCAGAGGATGGAGCTAAGCTATGCCCAGATTCCTGACATATTCTGTGAGATAATGAATAGGTGTTGCTTTGAGCTACCAAGTTTGTGGCAATTTGTTAAACAGCAATTGAAAACTCATGCAACACTCTTGAGAGACACCCTTGGGCTCTGGAGAAATTGTCTCCATTACCATCTTTCTGTTTCAGGAGCTGAGGTGTAGCTGGCTAGGTTTAATGCCTTGAATCTGCCCTGATCCTCGTCAGGAGGAAAGCCCCTCTGGGTGAGATGAACAATTTGTCCATCTGTAGATAGGGATGGGCCACAGAGCCAGTGGATTCCTGACCAAGGTCCTGATGATGGACATGTGGCTGAGGAATTCTAATCCTTCTCATTCCTGGAGACAGGGTAAGAGATTTCTGTTGACTCAAATCCAACCCATGTCTTAACATTTTCAAGTCCTGGGCATTCACTGTGGCCTCCATTCCTAGGCATGCTCACCATGAACATGATCTTGTAGGGAATGACTTGATTCCTGTCGTTACAAACATCTTCTATGTCAGCTGCTGATCTAACAGTTTTCCTCCTGACAAAATTGTTAATCTGTGTCCATTCTCTGCCATTTTAGGGCATTTAAAAATATTCTGCTTTGTGAGTTTTTTTGGGACACTTTCTGCCAACGTGCTTGCATGCAGGGTCTTCATGAAATCCTGGAACAGTTTTTAGTCTTTCAACCTGAAAATTCTGCTTATGTTACAAGTGTGAGGGAAGTACAGTGGGGCCCTTATAGCAGGGGTGCTGAGGCTTCAGTGCCACTGGGGAGGGCTTACCGTTTTCTCTTTGATGGCTATTTAAAGAATTGTCACAGTATCTAAAAAAAGAATCCAGCATATGGGTAGTGTGAGAATTGGCAGTGACAGCAAAGAGGAGATGAGGGACAAAGCCACTCTCCCACCAGGCAGATCCAGAGATGCTAGGGCTAAGGACACTGACCCTGTGAGCCCCCTCCACCCCCCCACCCCCCAACATGTTCTGCTGGCCTCCTGGCCGTCAGTTGCAGCTTCACGCCCACACTCTCCCCCCAGCCTGCCAGACTGAGATCCCACCTGGAGAGACTCCTTCCAGGCCACATGTCCCTCGATAAGGCCACACCTCTTCCTCTGGGTTTAGAGAGGAAGGAGCTCATCCTCTCCCACAGGGCAAGGTGATGGGGTTAGACTTTCCATGGCCTCCAAAACCATTGCACCAGCCATGCCTCAGTTCTGGGAAATGACCTTAGGAAGTCAGCTGACCAACTCCCTCTCCCCAAATCCTGATACCTAGATGTCATCTTGTCCTTGTTAACCATAAGGATTTGGGAATCATGGCTAAATGTGCTGTCTCAGGCCTCTGCAACAGCTGCCCCTCCAGGAGCATTTGCTCCAGGACTTCCCAGGGCCGCTCCTCTCCACCAGTGGGCCTTAGCTCCCCTCTCTGGAGTGCCTACTCCTTGCCCCAGAGTCTATCACAATAGCTTCTGTTGGTTTTTCAGGACGTTTGTCTTGTCAATTTGCTTTTTCTCTATTTTCTCTCTCTCCCATAACTGAAAGCAGAGATTTCTGCTACCCTGCATCCCCAGCTCTTAGCTCAGGCTGGCCCAAGGGGATGCCCAGTGCGCAGCTGTCCAAGGAAGGCAGCAGCTCCCAGCACACTGCAGAAGCATCCCTATAATAGCCAGCTTTCACTGAGAGGGAGCCTACTATCTTGCAAAGCAGTTTTCCCCTAATTCTCTTATATGCTGAGTCCAGAGAGGCTGTGAATCTGCTCCCAGGATGGCCCAACCCTCCCCAGGAGGTCAGGTTCCAGGCTCCCTGGGGCCTTCGGTTTCCTTTCTTGTGGTTTAGAAAAGCGTCTTTGCAGTATCAGCATGGCACTGAATGTCTTTCCTCCCCATTTCCCACAGAACACAAAATCCAGCAGCTCCTTATCCTGGGAGCCCAGCAGGCCCCGGGTGTGTAGGCAGGGCCCAGCAGAGGGAGAGCTGTCTCCACTGGTTTCCAGGCCCTCACGTGTTCCACAGCTCGCTCAGAGCTGTCTCCTCACCACTTTCCTTTTCTCCTTATAACGTAACAGTATGTTCTGTGAACACTGCCACTGTTGACAAGGCCATCAATTCTGTCCATAAAGACTATTCAGCATTCCAGCAGAGCACTGAGAACCGGAGCGTGTCACAGTCCTGGGCATTTGGGCCCTCACAGGAGCTTTACTCCAGACAAAAAAAGAAAGGAGAGAAGGCAATTCTATTTTCTCAGAGCAGAGGAGAGCTGGCTGCTAAAGTGGAGTGAGCGCCGTTTCTCTCTGCTGCTCACCCCATCTGTGACGCTCCACCCTGGAGAGCCTTTCCCTGAGGCTATGTGCGGGAGGACTGGATGGCCTGACAATGTGGTGAGGAGCGTGGTCCTGCAGGGCGATCCCAGGTGAGACCGCTGCTTGCCTATCTGCTCACACCGGACACCTCCAGATCCCCTCGATTCTTCCCTGCCACCATCTCTTCATTCCCAGTCCACTTCTCCCACAAACTGTACTCTCTGAAATGGTCCATCTCTCCCCGTCTCCACAGTCACCCTCAGAAATCCAAGCCTCCACCACATGTTTGCAACAGTTTCTTGAATGATCTCTCTGCTTCCATACCTGTCACCCTCAAGACCATTGATTGCAGTAGAGAGATCTTTGTATAGCCTTCATCAAGTCCTCACTGCCTGCTAGATAGCTGAGGCATCTTTTACATCCTATATCAGACTATATCTCTCTGCTAGGCACACTCAGCTAAACCTGATGTTCCTTCCATGGTTGAGAGGCACTCTATGTTCTGGCTTCTTTTCCTCTCTATCTACTTGCCCTTGGAGACTTGGCCAGTCAGTTCTGTCTCCAGACCATGCTGACCTCATTCCTGGCTCAGGGCTGTTGCACTTGCTGTTCCTTCTGTCTGGAGAACAATAGCTCAAATTTTTCCTTGGCTGACTTGTTCTGTTTTGGTGAAGTTTGGATGCATGTCTCCTCTTCAGGATGGCTACCCTGAGGACCCCAGCCACTGTAGATGCCCTGCATAGTCTTTATCACCATCCAACATATTCTAGTTTATTATTTGACTGCCAGGGTTTTGGAGCCTTGTCTGTCTGCTGACTCCTGCATGCCCTAAGATAAATGTTTACCTAGTGACATGAACCCACAGCCCATGTGACCTCCTAATAACTCTGAGGAATGAAACATAGTTCCAGGTACCAGAGAGGACACATGTGTTGCCCAAGGTCACACAAGACAAAGATAAAAGCCAGTCCTGGGTTCCAGAACTGCTGACTCTGCTCTGTGGACCTTCCATCGCCAGGCGAGGCACTCCAGGTGAAAAAGGATGTTGCCCTAATCACAGAGCTGGGGGCATCTTCACATTAAAACATGAGCTGAATTGTTCTCTGGGAACTTAGGGTGGCCAGACTTCCCAGAAGCAGCTCTGGGAGGAGCTCAGGTCCTAAGGGATGATGGTGGTGGAGGAGGAAGTTCTGCTGAGTGGTGCAGACTTTGCTGAGCTAGGGCTTATAGGGGGAGGAGGAGCTCCAGGATGACAGTGACAAATTCTCCACTTGAGGTTGTCTCCAGGACTCTGTGTACTCCCAGCCTGGAGCTGCACAGCTAGTGGGATGTTGATTAATCACGGCCATGCTAAGGAGCAGGGCAGTGGAATTGGACCTTGTGGAGACGAAGTGTTTGACTTTGGGGAGCCTCTATTTAAAGATGATGGGTGATTGGAGGCAGCTGCCTGGGAACTGAAGACTCTTTCTGGGTATGATGATTTAATCCTTTCTTTGAGTACCTACTGGGGGCTGGCCGTGAACTAGACCTGTTAGGAGGATAGAGGGGAGAAATGGAGAGCCTTGCCCCAGGGAGTGCACACTTGGGAGTGGATTGCTAAGTCAGGTCGCTGGATGAAAAGCTATCCTGCAGCATCAGCCACCAGGGACAGAGGCTTACAAGAATTCAGAGAGCCCAAAGCACATCAAGGAGGTGGAATAGCAAGTTGAGAGGGATACTATTTTGCACATAAGTCACAAAAATATGAGAGCTAAAATGAGAATTTGCTCAAAAGTGGGAACAACCCCTGATCAACAAAGCCCTTTTGGACATGTGGACCACAGGAGAGAGAAGGACCGTGTTCCCACCTAGGTGAAACGAGTGGTAAAGAAGGAGGAGGGGCAGACAGACCTGGGATCTTCCATCCTCCAAAGGCTTTCACAACAGGTATCTTTTAAAAGTGTGGGCGCATTCAGGAGCACAGCCTGCAAGACATGATGGGCTCCCCCAGAGGCCGGAGACCTCCTCCCTCCTGTGGGGTTCTGTGCCTCCTCCAGCAAAGTCCAGAAGGTGGCAGAATCACTGCACTTGCCTGCTGCACAGGCAAATCACATCCATCCCAGACTTGTGTGACTGATTTTTTAAAATTTTATTTTATTTTTGGCTATGCTGGGTCTTCGGTGCTGCCTTCTGGCTTTCTCTAATTGTGGTTAGCAGAGACCCTTCTTAGCTGTGGTGTGCGGGCTTCTCATTGCGGTGGCTTCTCTTGTTGCAGAACATGGACTTTAGACTCGTGGGCTCAGGAGTTGTGGCTCCCTGGCTCTAGAGCTTCAGCTCAGCAGCTGTGGTGCGCGGGCTGAGTTGCTCTGCAGTACACGGACTCTCCTGCATTGGCAAGTGGATTCCTTGCCACTGACTCACATCAGGGAAGCCCTTGCGTGACGGTAGCACTTACCATGGCATCTCATGCTTGACCGTAACCTTAGGCGATGATATCTGTCCCCATTCTAAAGCAGAGAACACCGAGACTCGGGACATTAGGAACCTGACCACAGCTACATGGCCTAAAAGATGATGCTGTGAAAGCGCTGCACTCAATATGCCAGCAAATTTGGAAAACTCAGCAGTGGCCACAGGACTGGAAAAGGTCAGTTTTCATTCCAATCCCAAAGAAAGGCAATGCCAAAGAATGCTCAAACTACCGCACCTTTGCACTCGTCTCACGTGCTAGCAAAGTAATGCTTAAAATTCTCCAAGATAGGCTTCAAAAATACATGAACCAAGAACTTCCAGATGTTCAAGCTGAATTTAGAAAAGGCAGAGGAACTAGATATAAAATTGCCAACATCCATTGGATCATCAAAAAAGCAATGGAATTCCAGAAAAACATCCACTTCTGCTTCACTGACTATGTCAAAGTCTTTGACTGTGTGGATCACAACAAACTCTGGGAAATGACCACCTTACCTGCCTCCTGTGAAACCTGTCTGCAAATCAAGAAGCAACAGTTAGAACCAGACATAGAACAATGAACTGGTTCCAAATTGGGAAAAGAGGAGGTCAAGATTGTATACTGTCACTCTGCTTATTTAACTTCTATGTGGAGTACATTAAGTAAAGTGCCGTGCTGGATGAAGCACAAGCTGGAATCAAGATTTCCAGGAGAAATATCAATAACCTCAGATATGTAGATGACACCACCCTTATGGCAGAAAGTGAAGAAGAACTAAAGAGGCTCTTGATGAAAGTGAAAGAAGAGAGTGAAAAAACTGGTTTAAAACTCAACATTCAAAAAGCAAAGATCATGGTATCTGGTCCCTTCACTTCATGGCAAACAGATGGGGAAACAATGCAAACAGTGACAGACTTTATTTTCTTGGGCTCCAAAATCACTGCAGATGGCGGCTGCAGCCTTGAAATTAAAAGACACTTGCTCCTTGATAAAAAAGCTATGACAAACCTAGACAGCATATTATAAAGCAGAGACATTGCTGACAAAGGTTTGTCTAGACAAAGCTATGGTTTTTCCAGAGTTGGACTATAAAAAAGGCTGAGCGGCAAAGAACTGATGCTTTTGAACTGTGTTGTTGGAGAGTCCCTTGGACAGCAAGGACATCAAACCAATCAATCCTAAAGGAAATCAATCTTGAATATACATTGGAAGGGCTGATGCTGAAGCTGAAGTTCCAATACTTCAGCCATCTGATGTGAAGTGCTGAATCATTAGAAAAGACCCTGATGCTGGGAAAGACTGAAGGCAGGAGGAGAAGGGGAAGACAGAGGATGAGATGGTTGGATGGCATCACCAACTCGATGGACATGAGTTTGAGCAAGCTCTGGGATAGACAGGGAAGCCTGGCATGCTGCAGTCAATGGGGTCACAGAGAGTCAGGCACAACTGAGCAACTGAATAGCAACAACAACAACAACGACAACAGCAACAACAACAGTGTGGCCTGTAAGGAACACAGCCTAGGCGTGAGCATCGATGATCTGGCTGCCAGGTCTGTGCACAGGGTCAATCGGCAGCCTCAAGATGGATGAAGCTGGTGCCTCCACAAGGCATCTGAAGGCTGCTTTAATGGCAGCTGAGAGTGATTCATAGCATCAATAGCTTCATCATTTAATTAGTCTTTGAAAACAACCCATCCTTTTAGCTAGTTGTATCTGTCACAATCTTTAGACAGGGGAGAAGTATTTAAAAATTCCTTTCTTTATAGGTAGTGAAAAGCCAGATACTGTCCTAAATTGTCCATATCCTCGTACACTCTGGATTTAGGAAGATTACAGTTAAAAACTGTTCACTCACTGCAAGGAAGAAACTGACCATCTCGTGTTCCTGATGATGCTGACCAGAGTCTTCTCTTCACGCCCTAGAGCCCCGCTTCTGTTTTTTTCTTTAAAGGTTTTTGGATGTGGACTATTTTTAAAGTCTTTATTGACTTTGTTACAGCACTGCTTCTGTTTTGTATTGGTTTTCTGGCCACGAGTCATGTGGGATCTTAGCTCTCTGACCAGGGATCAAACCTGCACCCCCTGCATTGGAAGGTGAAGTTTTAACGTCTGGAGCACCAGGAAGTCCTCCCCTGTTGTTTTAATAAACTCAGCACCTGATGGTAACTCAAGGCATGAGTTCTGCCTCTCCTGTCAAGGTTCTTCAGGTTTGCTAACTGAGAAACCTCGCTTTCACAGCCTCTAAAATGGGTGCATGTTTATTTCCCCTGCTGTCTAGGAGGTAAGATGAGTGAGGAGTAGGCATCCTGCCATGCGTGTGGTGTGCTCTTTGGTGTTGCCCTGTGATTTCTGGGGTGGGTTTGTTTTCGTCTTCTTTCTCACATAACATTAGGGGCCCTTGCTGTCTCTCATCCACGACCCATTCCCCAGCTCAGCTGATGTCACATCTACTGAAGGAATGAATGAATAACACTGTCTTTTCAAGAATTTGGCCTCATTGAGGGTTTGACCAGAACTCTGTTATGGGGTTTCCTGGTAACTCATCTGGTAAAGAATCCGCCTGCAGTGCTGGAGACCTGGTTCAATTCCTGGGACAGGAAGGTCCCCTGGAGAAGGGAACAGCTAAATTCCATGGACAGACGGGCCTAGAAGGCTACAGTCCGTGGAGTCACAAAGAGTCAGACATGACTGAGTGACTTTCACATTCACTTTCTTTCTGTTATTAAGATTGATTCTATTTTAAAACAAAGATTTAGCTAATTTAGTTTTAAAAATCCATCATATCCTTTGTTTAAATTAGCTTGCTTTTAAAACTAGATTGACTGTTACAGTAATGTGTGTAGACACAGCTGGCGTTAAAGGAATGATTAATTAATATACCCATAGACACAAAGGCAGAAATCTCCCTGCTCAGAAGTCTAGAAGTGCAGCCGTAATAGCCTCTGGGGAATTCCTTTGTGAGAGGCTAGCCAGGGCTGACCTTATACAACACACCAGAGAGAGAGCTCAGATCACATTGCCAGCTCTTGGAAAGAGGGTGTTGTCTTGGGTATGCAGCACATCTCCATCACAAGATTCTCTCCCCAGGGTGTAATATTCAGGATAATACAAATATTGTTTTTATTGAAATAAAAGGCATGGTAAGGGAGAGTTGGGAGGGGGTGCTGTGAAACATCTGGATAGCAGAAAGAACGGGTCCTTTGGAGCAGGGCGGCCTGGGCTCAGGGACTGACTGGTGGTGGGTGTTGAGTAAACTCTTTTCCTCTGTTTCCTCGTCGGGGAAAAGGAGATGGTGAGAACTGCTCAGTCCTCACAGGAGGTGCAGCCGGGCAAGAGAGCAGAGTTCCGCTTTCAGCTGGCAGGACTTTCCTCAAAGGACATTTTCTTTGCTTTTCTGGCTCACAAGGAACTGAACTGCGGTTGACGTTCAAGGTGACGGCTGCCTCTTCCTCCACCCTGGAGGCCTGGGATGATCTTTGGTTGCTCGTGCTGTCACTGGCAGCAGGAGTGAGCAGTGAAGTGTGGAATGGTCGGACCTCAGGCGCTGTCAAAAAGAAGGGAAAGTACGGATTGTTTGCTGACAGCTGCAGCCTTGACCGCAGAAGCAGAAGAGGTCCCACGGGCCAGTTGCATCCCTACCTGGCTGGACTACATCCCAGGTGGCTTGAGAATATCCAGCTTCCAGGGAGGTACCTGGAGGTGGAGTTATAGCTGGCGCGGAGAATGGGGGCCCAGGGCAAAAAACCAACCTCCAGCCTTCGTCATCTTCTCCTAGGAAGTCCGCTTTCTCTCTGGTTCTGGAATGAAAGCTTTTTTCCTGGGTGACTTTGGGACCTAGACATCCTTCAGGGGACAGGGCAGTGGACTGGAGCTTTGTGACTGTCCAGATGTCAGACTCAGCCTCCCCAGGCAGGGCCTCTGACAGCGGCAAGGCACTCTGTTCTTGACAAAGCACTTAAGCATGCATAGCTTCCTCAGGCTTCCTGATGGCTCTGAGCCACGCTTACCACTTTACTGGTGAGTAGCCAAACAAGTCCAGGGAACTATCCCCTGAGTGGGGACGGCTTTGGAATCATGCCCACTGGTCAGTGCAGGGGTTCACCTCCATATCTTCCTTGTGCTGTATCCCTGGGAAAACTATTTTAGGCTTCTGTGTCCCTGTGTCCTGATCTGTAAGCTAAGAGAAGGAAACAGGACTTAGTGAACAGGCCACAGGGCTCTCTACCGTATCTGGCACTAGGGGGTAGCATTTTCCATAATTTTTATTTTTAATTGGAACACACTTGCCACACACATACACCCCAGATTTGAGACCTGGTTTTGCAATCAAAAAACAAGGGCAGGTCCGTTGACACCTCTGAGCTCCAGTTCGCTCATGTGGAAACAGGGACCAAAATAGAAACAAGAGCAAAACAATAGAGGCGGGGCCTCCTGTGGAGTGGAGCCCCTTCCCAGTACCAGTGAGCGAAGTGCTCTACATGCATTACATGCTGAGGTTATTAAATGAAGTAATGTTCGTGGAAATAATTTAGTGCAGTGTCTGCCACACAAGTTACCATGCATAAACGTGAGCTAATGTGATTAGTAGCTGTGTGTGCAGCTGGGGCACAGTGTCTGCTCTGGTCTCAGCCTCTGTCATTGTGTACACACGTGCGCACGCACACACACACAGAGTTAAAAATTTTTGTATAATTTAATTCTTTGATCACTTAGATGAGGACCCCTTGAGAGTAAGGATTCTCACAAGTTGTTTTTTCTGCTTTGAGGATTCATTGTGATAAATGGCCAAATCATACCATCTAAACATTCTTTGCTCCTCTAGGCGTCTTTTGAGCACACATAACTCGATGTATCCTAGGGCCTTGCCCTGCAAGGTGCTTCTGAAAGCGCAATGGAGAGTGGCGTCGCTTGTCAGCGGCAAGTGCTGTCATTGCCTGGTGCTCATCGACTGGCTGCCTCTTCCGCTCTGTGCTAAGCAGTAAGCAGACACAGTCTCTCCCCTGGTATCCTACAAACTGTGCTTGCACTGGCTGCCTCCCAGTCTGCTCATAAAGTGGAATGATGCAGCCTGTGAGCTGAGCTTCTGCCATACGGGTGCTGCTGGGCTGCTGCATTTGTGAGATTCTGAATGATCCAGGAGACCCACCTCCTGGGAATAAGAGGAGACCACACACAAATAGGAACAAGCCTTATTAGTGTGTGTAATCAGTGACTGTTAGGGCTACTGAAATGCACAGTGCAGAATATCATGCCATTTGATCAGACTTTAAAAATGTCCAGAGAAATACATCTGAGTAAAGAGCGCATGTGCTTGTGTGTGTGCTAAGTTGCTTCAGTCGTGTCTCTTCGCGACCCCGTGGACTGTAGCCCACCAGGCTCCTCTGTCCATGGGATTCTCCAGGCAAGAATACTGGAGTGGGCTGCCAGGCCCTCCTCCAGGGGATCATCTTGACCCAGTGATCGGACCTATGTCTCTTAGGTCTCCTGCACTGCAGGCAAGTTCTTTACCACTAGCGCCACTTGGGGAGCCCAAAGAGTGCACGGACGGAGTGAAAATAGCAACAGCTTCCAAAATTAACTAAATAAAAGAACAGTAGCAGTTAATATTAGTGAGCATTTACTAGTCACAGGCACCTTGCAGACATTTCGGTCACCACTGCTCTGTGAGTGTTATTATTCCAGATTTACGGAGAAGAAGATGGAGTCTTGGAGAGGGAAGGTGCTGATGTGAGGGCACATACTGCTACGCTCACCCTGCACACCTAGTGACAGAGCTGAGGTCTGAGCCCAGACTGGAGATGGACAGCTTTCCAGTTTGCCAGTGCTCACGTCTAGTAGGCATCAAAAAAAAAAACGAGTTTTTGAATGAATGAATGAGTGTCCCTGGGGGTGGGGGGGGTAGGTATTTTGCTTATTTCAGTCTGTTTCCCAGTGTTCAGGCCACAGCAAGCTCTCAAAAAGGTCTCTGTGCCCACCTCCTTCTTATGATCAGCCTGAAGGAGTCCTTGCTGGCTTGCTGACTGCCTTCTGCAGACCTCAGAGGAGGCCAGTCTGGACTGGGTGTGAGGGCGGGTTCTGCTGCTGTGGGTACTTGGATTATGTGACAGCTGGCTTGATGCTGAGCAGGGCAAAGGGCACACAGTTGCAAAAGCCAGATGGCTGTTTCTGAATCCAATTCCCTCCTGCTGCCAACCTGCTCTGAAATACAGTCCATCACTCACCATGATAGATGTCTTTGAACTTGGGAGCTTGGCTCTTGAGAAGTGCAGGAGGGAAACTGAATACCAACCATGCCTCCTCCCCTAGAGAGGTTCCCTTGTGACTTGAGATGGCAATAGCTTGGAAAATTATGTCACAGCTCATATTAGAGCTGAGCAACCATTTACCACTAGCGCCACCTGGGGAGCCCAAAGAGTCACGGACGGAGTGAAAATAGCAACAGCTTCCAAAATTAACTAAATAAAAGAACAGTAGCAGTTAATATTAGTGAGCATTTACTAGTCACAGGCACCTTGCAGACATTTCGGTCACCACTGCTCTGTGAGTGTTATTATTCCAGATTTACGGAGAAGAAGATGGAGTCTTGGAGAGGGAAGGTGCTGATGTGAGGGCACATACTGCTACGCTCACCCTGCACACCTAGTGACAGAGCTGAGGTCTGAGCCCAGACTGGAGATGGACAGCTTTCCAGTTTGCCAGTGCTCACGTCTAGTAGGCATCAAAAAAAAAAACGAGTTTTTGAATGAATGAATGAGTGTCCCTGGGGGTGGGGGGGTAGGTATTTTGCTTATTTCAGTCTGTTTCCCAGTGTTCAGGCCACAGCAAGCTCTCAAAAAGGTCTCTGTGCCCACCTCCTTCTTATGATCAGCCTGAAGGAGTCCTTGCTGGCTTGCTGACTGCCTTCTGCAGACCTCAGAGGAGGCCAGTCTGGACTGGGTGTGAGGGCGGGTTCTGCTGCTGTGGGTACTTGGATTATGTGACAGCTGGCTTGATGCTGAACAGGGCAAAGGGCACACAGTTGCAAAAGCCAGATGGCTGTTTCTGAATCCAATTCCCTCCTGCTGCCAACCTGCTCTGAAATACAATCCATCACTCACTATGATAGATGTCTTTGAACTTGGGAGCTTGGCTCTTGAGAAGTGCAGGAGGGAAACTGAATACCAACCATGCCTCCTCCCCTAGAGAGGTTCCCTTGTGACTTGAGATGGCAATAGCTTGGAAAATTATGTCACAGCTCATATTAGAGCTGAGCAACCACGAGGCACTGATCTCCCCACATGCACGGCTAGGATGACCCAGGACACAATCACCCATGTCTCCACCAGCACCCCTGGTCTTAACGATGGCTTCGGTTAGGACATCAGAAATTCCTGAGGACCTTGGGATCAGGAAGTGCAGTGAATAAGTAGAGGTGAGGTGGGTTCATATGAAGATGCAAAGGGAGAGATCCTGAAAGCCCAGTATAGCTGAATAGGTACTACAAGTAGACCTCTCTTTACATTTTAGTTGTAAATATGTACTCATTTTGAAAGTGTTTGTATGTAAGTTAAGGTAAGGTAAGGTAAAGTCGCTCAGTCGTGTCCGACTTTTTGCGGCCCCACGGGCTGTAGCCTACCAGGCTCCTCTTGTCCATGGGATTTTCCAGGCAATAGTACTGGAGTGGATTGCCATTTCCTTCTCCAGGGGATCTTCCTGACCCAGGGATTGAACTCGGGTCTCCTGCATTGTAGACAGACGCTTTACCGTCTGAGCCACCAGGGACTAGCATTATGTACGTTAAATTATTATTTAATTTACTATTAAATTAATTTAAAGTACTATTTTCTTATCAGTATAGTAATACATGCTTGATTAGTTGTGGTCCTTCTTCTAACAAATAATTATGAAAGTTGCTCAGTTGTGTCTGACTCTTTGCGACCCCATGAACTATACAGCCCGTGGAACTTTCCAGGCAAGAATACTGGAGTGGGTAGCTGTTCCCTTCTCCAGAGGGATCTTTGCAACCCAGGGTTCAAACCCAGGTCTCCTGCATTGCAGGCGAATTCTTTACCAACTGAGCTATGAGGGAAGCCCATACCAAATAATAGAAACATTCAAACTTGCCCACGCAAAAAAGAAAGCAAAGCTAAATAGAATAGATGGTTCTGATTCCAATCAGCTGTGCCCCAAGGAGGCAGAGCCATGAGAGTATAAGGCTACTCCCTGCGGATCTGTATGACGATTCCCAGATAAAGGGAAAAGGGAAAAAGTGAAAGTTGCTCAGTCCTGTTGGACCCCCATGACTGTACAGTCCATGGGATTCTCCAGACCAGAATACTGGAGCGGGTAGCTGTTCCCTTCTCCAAGTGATCTTCCCAATCTAGGAATCAAACTGGGGTCTCCTGCACTGCAGATGGATTCTTTACCGGTTGAGCCACCAGGGAAGGTCCCAGAGAAAGTGGGTGGTGGTGGAAGCTTGTTGGCTGGACAAGTGCACCCAAAGGAGAGCATGGCAATTTTTGCTCTTTGCAAAGGCAATTTTTGCTCTTTGAAAATACCAGAAAAAAAAGAAGAAAACGAAGCATTGGTTTTTTCCACTGCCTATCCTATCATTTTAGGACTTACTGAACATTGTTCTTCAGTGGTTAATGGTGAATCTTAATCTCTATCCCTTTAGTTTCACTAGTTTATAGCAACTCTGGCAAGCTGTGTATTAGTCCAATTCTACTGAACATTTACTATGTACTTGGTGCCATTCTGAGTGACAGCATATTACAGTGAACAAGATAGACAAAGTTCTGACTCTCAAGGAGCTTAGACCCCAAGGAGGGGAGTAGGCAACTTGTAAAGCAGCAGCTGAGATCATTCACAAAGTATACATATTGTGAAAAAGAAGCACAGGGAGAGGAGCCTGGTGATGGAAGAGGACCTCAGAGAAATTCAGGGGAGGTCTTGCTCCACTCAGAGAGGCAGCAGTGAGTGGTCTCGCGAAGCAAGATCTTAATTCCCTGCCAGGAACTGAAGCTAGGAGCCTGGATCAAAACCAGGAATCCTAGCCACCAGACCAGCGAGGGCTCCATTACCTGTCTCAGGAAATGTAAGCCGGAGGCTAGTTGTAAATGCCTGGCCTGGGGCCCCTTTATCTCTTACTCAGTGCTGAGGAGGCACACGTGTTCTGCTGGAGATCAGTGGCCCTGGAGAGAAAGGAAGGGCGTTGCAGCCGGCAGCAGTGTGAGCCGAGCTGGCGGGTGGCCGGGGGCGTGGCCACAGCTCAGGGAGAGGCGCAGATTCCAGGATGCAGTCAGGGAGTGGGGGACGAGCTTGGAGAGACAGCAGTGAGCGGTGGCTTGGAGGGAGATCTTGGTTCTCTGCCCAGACCTGGGCATCCTGGGTGAGAACCTGGAATTCTAGCTGCTAGTGTTCCAGGGGCCTCCACTGAAAAATGCATTTTTCAAGGAGGCAAAAATTGTAAAATAGGCACAAAGTTTACTATTAGAGACATAGCACAACTCGTGGGCGAGCACGCAGAGAAACAGTTTGTTCATTTAAGAAAGACTCAAGGCAGAGATATATATATACCCGGAGAAAAAGAATGTGGGCAAGCCCCCGAACGAGGAGGAGCCCAATAAAGAGGCAGCTAACTCATTCCTATATGGCAGTTCTCCCAGGTCTTTGCTTGCCTTTGGCCAATTATTTGGTTTCCTTTTCCACACCTGACCTGCTCTAGCACCCTCCCTAACATACGTGGGCAACTTTTTTCCAAGGTAAATTCCAGCCCAGAGGCCTATGGGGGAGGGGGCTTGGCATCACCTATTATGGGGTAGCACCCCCTCCTTTTTTGATCCCCAAGGGACCTTTCTGCACATGTGCAGTGTCTCCCTTGTCCCATGGATGGGAAATATGTGACCTTTTGATCTTTTACTCAAACAGGGTTTGATCCCTCTCTGTCCCTGCCTCAACTCGTTCTCTGAAAGTGGCCAGCTGAGGCAAAATCCAGCTATTTACTTTGTTCTTCTTGTCATTTCCATCTGGAAGTGGGAACAGGTGGCTGGTTGTAAATATCTAGCCTAGAGCCAACCTGACTCCTTCAGGAAATGAAAGCAGGAGGCTGGTTGTAAGTGCTTAGCTTGGATCCCATCTATCTCCTTCCTCAGAAAAGGATGGACTTCCCTGCTGGTCCACTGGTTCAGAATCCACTCGCCAGCGCACGGGAAACAGGTCAGAGTCCTGGTCTGGGAAGATTCCATGATCTACAGGGCAGCTAAGCCCACGCATCACAGCTACTGAAACCCGCATGTTCTAGCCCCGTGTGCCACAGTTGCTGAGCCGGCCCACCCTAGAGCCCTCGCCCCACAATAGGATCAGCCTCCACAATGGGAAGCCAGTGTGCCACAGCTAGAGGGTGGCTCTCTGCTCGCTGCAGCTGGGGAAGCCCGTGTGCAGCAAGGAAGACCCAGTGACCTGAAAACACACACACACACACACACACACACACACACATAAATTACTTACAAGGATGGGTTTACACAGACTGGAGGGAGTAGTGATGGGACCTGATTAATGTTTCAAAAATTAAGTCCATCCCTTTCTCAAGTCTTACCTGGGAAGCACAAAGGGAGTATTATTAAAAATACCAATGCCTGGGTCCCCCCCAAGCATTATGGGGTGGCACCCCATAAAGTATTTGAAAGGAGTCTAAAGCTCAGCATTTTAATTTACTTTTTTCACATTTAAAATAAACTTTATACATTTTGACAAGTTTTGACAAATACATGCAAATACTAATGCAAATGCATACATCCCCCCAATCAAAATATAGTATATTTCATAACCCAGAAAGATTCCTTCACATCTCTTTGTAGTCTCACCATCCTCTCCTGGCCCCAAGCAACCACCAATATACTTTGTGTCTCTATAGATTCGTGTGTCCAAGTTAGAGTTTCAGGTAAATAAAGTTAATTAGTCCATACTCTCTGTGTCTGGCTTTTATCATTCAACATAATGGCTTTGAGATTCTTCTATATTGTTGCCCGAATGTACCTTTATATTGCTGAATAGCATTCCTCTGTATGGATATGCCACAATTTATAGCCCTGTTGATGGGTGCTTGCATTGTTTCCAATTTGGGGCTCTTAGGGATAAAGTTGCTACAAGCATTTATGTGCAAGTATTGTATGGATATATAGTTTTTTATTTCTATTGAATAAATATTCAAGAAAGGAAATATTAGGTTACAAGGTGAAGTGTATTTTTAACCTTTTTTTAAACTATCAAATTGTCATCCAAAGTGATTGCACCATTTTGCACACCCACCAGCAGTGTATAAGATCCAGTTGCTTGCACTCTTGCCAACAGTTGCTATTATTCATTTTAACTATTCTAGTATGTATACATCAATTATTTTCTGAGCGGTGGCTGCTCTGGTGGCTCAGTGGTAAAGAATCTGCCTGGAATGCAGGAGATGGGGGTTCAATCCCTGGGTAGGGAAGGTCCTCTAGAAAAGGAAATGGCAGTTCAGTATTCCTGCCTGGGAAATCCCGTGGATAGAGGTGCCTGGTGGGCTACAGTCTATGGGCTGCCAGAGTCGGACACAAGAGTGACTAAACAGTAGCAACAATAACCATCTTGTTTTTTCCCTGAAATATCTTTGCCTGGCTTTGGTATTAGGTATTCCTGGCTTCATAAAACTTAGCTGGGATGTAGTCCCTCGTCTTCTGTTTTCTAAAAGAGTGTGTGTAGAGGTGGAGTGTTTTATTTCTTCCTTAAATGTTGGATAGACGCACAAGTGGAGCCATCTGGCTGGTGGCTGGTTTTTGTCGATTTGCCATCTTCATTCTTCACCCTGATGACGGAGTACTGTGGGTCATTTCCAAAGAGGTGAATCCATTGGGAAGCCGTGGAATGTGGGCCCCTCCACTGCTGGGGGTCTCTGGGGCTTGAGGTGTGCTCTGGGTGGGGAGGAGCCAGGGTGCTACTGGAAAATGTGTCTAATGTTAGCATTTCTGACAAATTGCCTAAAAGAATCTGAAAAGGGACCTGAGTTTCTAAGCCTCTATTGTTTATTGTGATTCCTTTCTTTTTTAAAATTCTGATCAGATATTTATTTTCAAACCAAATTTTGTGTTTGTAATTTTGTAGTCTTAAAGTGAACCCCGAATTGTTTTTTTAACTGATTTTTTATTGAAGGATAATTGCTTTACAGAATTTTGTTGTTTTCTGTCAGTCCTCAACATGAATCAGCCATAGGTATACATGCATCCCCTCCTTTCTGAACCTCCCTCCCGTGTCCCGCCCCATCCCAGCCCTCTGCTCTGCCCAGACTACACGGCTTACTCTCAGTAAATAGACTGCACGCTCGCCTAGAGCCCTTTCCTTTCTCCCTTCCTGCCCGACAGGTCCCACGCCTTGCTTAAGTTCCTGGCTACACACTGAGCCCAGTGTGTTTGATTCTGTGGGTAGCAGGTGCCCAGTGTTGCTGATTACAGACTCTGCTCCTGAATGTCCTGCTGTCTGCTGCCCCCTCACTGAAGAAGGGAGGAAAAGTGTGCCCTCAGGAGCTGACCTGGTGATGGATGTTGGCAAGGCTCTAAGTCTGGACTTTGGAAGAGAAGTTCTCTTTGTCAGAAACCTTCAACAAAGTGGTCTTGAAGTGATCAGGGAAGGCTGCCTGAAGGAGGCAGAGTTGGAGGTGAGGCTGAAGGGGAGCAGGATTTGCACTGGAATAGAGAGAAGGAGAGGAACAAGGACTGAGTGACAGGGAGAGGGTCCTGAGGCGATCCTGGCTCGGAAATGAGGCAAGGAGCTTAGAGGGTACCGGCCAGCTGGATGGAAGGAAGGTATATGTGTGCCAGGGAGTGGTCTGGGTGAGGCGCACACACTAGGGAGTTTCCAGAGTGCATACAGATTGCTTTTTCCCTCTGGCTAAGGAAAATTTCACATCTAACCTATTTTCACATGAGTTATATCTATATCTATATATGTATATGTCGGAAAAGGCAATGGCACCCCACTCCAGTACTCTTGCCTGGAAAATCCCATGGACAGAGGAGCCTGGTGGGCTGCAGTCCATGGGGTTGCTAAGAGCTGGACACGACTGAGAGATTTCACTTTCACGCATTGGAGAAGGAAATGACAACCCATTCCAGTGTTCTTGCCTGGAGAATCCCAGGGATGGCGGAGCCTGGTGGGAGGCCGTCTATGGGGTCGCACAGAGTCGGACACAACTGAAGTGACTTAGCAGTAGCAGTAGCATATGTATATGCATATATGTATTTGTACATACATATATTTTAAATTCATGCTCACATGATGGCAACTTCAAAGAGCACAAAGGGTCAGTGAAATGTAGGTCTCCGTCTCCTCCCTGTCTCCACCCCCAGTTTGAGCCTCAGAGGCAACCGCTGTCGCCCTCTGTGCAGCTTCCTGTATGCAAGGAGCTCCCTTACACACTTGGGACCACTGCTTTGCACTGTGCTTGTCCCCTTGGCCTGTGTCTTGCAGAGAGCTCCACCCGGTGTGTCTGCATCCAGCCCCAGGGCTGCCTGCACAGGGCATGGAGAGGAATGCTCGCTCTGGAGTCGCCAGGGCAGGGTGAGGCGCCGGTGGCCTGGGCGAGTTGCTTGGCCTCAGTGTCCCCACCTGTAAAACCAGGAGGACAATGGCCCCTCCTCAGGGCTGTTGTGAGGATGAGCTGAATGTGTCTAAAGCTCAGGTACAGAGCCAGGCACCAAGAACTCCTCATGGCTGGGGGCTGCTGGCACTCACAGTTTAGAGAACGCAGGCCACGGGCCTGCTGCCTTCTCCTTCACCTTCTCGAGACAAAAACAGCCTGTCCGTGTGTCTGTCCTGCAGCTGGCCCTGCCCTCTGGCCCCTTCTCTCTGGGACGTTTCTACCATCACCGCCCCCCAGCTCCCTCAGGATCTTTGTGGCACCTGGGGAGCGGAATGCCAGTTAAATGTCATCCAGGCTTTTCACTATTTATTTAGACTCTGAAATTGGGCCCTTTTAAAGCAAGATCCAGACAGCGAGCCGGGAAGGCATTCTGGGCTCTGTGCAAGCGGGTTTCCCTCCCACCACTCGGCTGGCCACGTGGTCAATGGCTTTGTGCAGAAATAGCGCCATGCTGGGGTCCCATGCGGAGATGAAAATTAAGGGATAAATATACAGGTTTAATAATATTCTGTCATTTTGACAGTCTCCGCTGCTTGTCTGTGATATTTTAAATCCACTTTGCCTGCTTCCAACATTAAGAACTTCTGATGAAGTTTTACCAGAAAGATATTACCTTTATATAATGGCTTTGTACTATGTCTGTGATTCTAAACACAAATTTATTTGCTTTTATCACTTTGACTAAAGAGAGAGAAAATGAGCCATTAGAAAAAAAGGCTTCCATAACCCCCCTCCACATACACCCCCTTTAATTTTCTCCTGGAAGCAGCAGTTCCTTTCTCTTTTATCTTTCCATTCTGAGCGCGCAGGCACAGCTCTATTATCTGTTCCAGTGCTGCCTTTGAGGTTAATATTTCAGCTCAGTCCTTCCTTTAGCTGTGGGGATGAATTAAATTAGTGCCAGCAGAAGGAGTGAATTAAATAAACTATAAAATAATGCCCAGTTTCCCTGTGTTCCTTTTGCTATTCTGGTACCCTAGTTAATTTTTAAAAATGAATTCTATTGGGATTTGCAAATAGTTGACTTTATCTACTGAAAAATAGAAATCGGACTGCTCAGATTATTGTCCAAAGTGTGTTCATTCATTCATTCAGTAACCGTCTTGCAACCCCTAGAGGGCATCTTCTCTGAAAATTGAGGTTGCCTGAGACAGGAGTCCAGAAAAAAAGGTCAAGTTCTGATGACATTGGTTCAGCCCTCGGATCCAGCTTTGCCTGAAGTCCTAACCTGGGGCATTTGGAGGTAGAAATCTCTTGTTTGTCACTTTGTTTAAACTGCCTGTATCTTGGAATCACAAGTCATCTAGTGGATATAGAAGTACATATATCAATTCAGGAACAGGATGGAGCTGGGTCCAAGGAGGACCATAGCTCTTGTCCAGCCACAAGTGCTAAGCACAGCCGTCCAGGCAGTGAGGGCCATTCCACCAGTGGTAGAGAACATCGTCAGTGCTGGAGACCGGCACTTGGAGACAAGTCAGAATACCAGAAGGAAAATGAGGAGGGGAGAGTCAGCATGTGAATGTCCTTCACACCCGGCTTTGCTGTCAGCTTGCGTGTGACCAGAAAAACCACCCTCCCCAAACACTGGACCATGGTCTCCCAGTCTGTTGTAGTGACATTGGCTAAGTGCTTACCGTGCGCAAAGCACTCAGCCAACTGTTTATTCACGGCATTTCTTTGGATCCCCCTGACTACCAGCAGGTATTGCTCTTATGCTTCACTCACAACAAAGGGACAGGATTGGATTGACCACAGGAACCTGCAGCTCTGGGACCTCGAGTGTTTGAGGCAAGAGGTGAGAGCATCCTTTAGAGGCAGGTAGAAGCAAGAGGACACACTAATTTAAGGAAGGAGCTCCAGTATCCTCTCTGAAGCTTCCAGAGCTTGCTGCTAGAGCTGTTTATTAAAACTGCTCTGAAGCATCAAGATCATGGGAATTTGTTTGTTCTTGTGGGGGGAATTTTTGGAGCTGTCAGTGGGTTAAGGTGAGAGGTAAAAAGGATGTGGGAAAAATCACCCCATTAAAAATTAATATTTCTCTTTAATTAGACTCTTTCCTCTATAGGCAGGTAGAAGGACAGAGCCTTCAGAGAACTATTTGTTGTCTTAAAAAAAACAAAAACCCTCTCACACAATCAGTACAATAATTAAGGAGCATTATCTTTTCTCAGTGGGGCTTCCCTGGTGGCTCAGACGGTAAAGCATCTGCCTGCAGTGCAGGAGACCTGGGTTCGATCCCTGGGTTGGGAAGATCCCCTGGAGAATGAAATGGCAACCCACTCCAGTGCTCTTACCTGGAAAATTCTGTGGACTGAGGAGGCTGGTAGGCTACAGTCCATGGGGTCCCAAAGAGTAGGACATGACTGAGCAATTTCACTTTCACTTTCATCTTTTCTCAGCAAAGGAAACTAATTATTTCAGCCTTGTGCTGATTGATCCATTTTTTACGAGCAGTTTTAAAGTGTTAGATGCATTTTATGAACCACTTGTGAATAGTCCCAACAATGACGGGGCTGGGGTGGGGTGTCACTGTGCAGGGACGCTTCTCAAATCCAGACTGACAAAGGTCAGAGCCAGCTCCTCCCGTTGTGCTTTTGTCTTTAATCAAAAGGTGGAATATAAGGAGGAGGTGACAGAGAACTTAATATGCTTCAGACTCAAGCCCAGCCCTCTTTTCTGGGACTATGTCTTCAAAATGTCCCTGGTAGGCAGGGCAGCCTTTCCTAGTTCCATCCTCTATGGTTAGGCCACCCAAGATGACTGTTCCCTCGCTCTCTGTACATTCCCTGCTCAACTAGAGCCTGCTTCACCTTCACCCTGCTCACAACTGACCCTCCTACATACTCGCCCCAGGACCCAGCTAATGGTCGTTTGAGCTTTATTTTACTTTATTTTTTGGTCACATGACATGCAGGACTTTAGTTTCCCAACCGAGGAGTGAACTTGTGTCCCCTGCAGTGGAAGCAGATGTTTTACTGGGACTTTTATAGATATGTTTGTACTCTGACACTGTTACAAAAAGTGTGTCATCACCAAGAAGATCATCGATAGGCTATGGAAGCTATTACAACAGATCCACATCAAGATGATAGCTATGCAAGGTTCCCATCCTGTACCAACCCAAACAAAGATGCTGTCCTGGCCTGGGGGCCCCTAGATTAGGCATCCAGAGATTTTTACTACCTGACAGGCAGGCCTGACACCCCTACTCAGACTTGAAGTGGTCACAGCAGACAGACCATCTCCCTTTGCTTCCCATAAAATATGGGAGTAAAATCTCTGAGGAGGGAATGAAACAGGAGGGAAAGGGGCAGGGCTCAACATTCTAAAGACTGAGGCAGCCATTGGACGCTAGGAAACTGGTTAGCACCAGCTGGGTCCAAGATGGTGAAAGATGCTGACTTCCAGTAGACACTGAGTCTCATTATATGCTTATTGTAATACATTAGCATTCTAAATGATATACCAGAGCCACGACCACTTTGAGATCAGTCATAAAAGGTCAAAAAGTAGGCAGTGACCTGATTCCTGGAAATCGCCACCCCTTCTTTGAAGTAGTTGGAATAATCCTCCCACTCATTAGCCTATGAAATTACTGAGTCCCTAAAACTAATCACCCCATATTTCAGGGCCTCTTGTCTTCAGAGATGCCCCACACTCTATCTGTGGAGTGTGTTTCTGTCTAAATAAATTCACTGCTTATCTATCACCTTGCTTCTCTGAATTCTTTGTGCAACAAGACATCAAGAACCTGAATGTCATTAAGTCCTGAGACCAGATGTGTGATCTTAATTGAAACACAGCAGGTTGAAGTTTGGGTTGCAGGGTTTTGCAACTACTATTCTTGTCACACAGAGAAGCCAAACAGTGAGTGTGTAGCAGAGACAGCATAGGGGTGGGGAGGAGGGGGCTCACCCTCCAAACACCAGGATTCCACAAAACATTTTTAAAGTCTAGGTGAGGGAGGAGGGGTGTCCCAGGAGACATAATCAGCTCGTGCACAATTCTCTGGTTGATTGATGGTGATTAATCCTTAGGTACCACTAGTTAATTGCCTCCATTTGGTGGTGATTTTTAGCATCTAAAAAACTCAGGAAATATGCACCAGATACTATTATCTAGGAACTTCAGAGAGAGCTAAAGCAGAGGATAGGGGGAGGAGTCTGTCCCAGGAAGGCCCAACAAAGTCTTGCTTGGTTCTTTTTTTTGGTAATACTTATTTCTTTATTTGACTGCACGATCTTAGATGTGGCTTGTGAGATCTTCGCTGCATCGTGTGGGATCTTTTGTTGAGGCACACAGACTTGCTAGATCTCTGAATTCTTTGTGCAACAAGACATCAAGAACCTGAATGTCATTAAGTCCTGAGACCAGATGTGTGATCTTAATTGAAACACAGCAGGTTGAAGTTTGGGTTGCAGGGTTTTGCAACTACTATTCTTGTCACACAGAGAAGCCAAACAGTGAGTGTGTAGCAGAGACAGCATAGGGGTGGGGAGGAGGGGGCTCACCCTCCAAACACCAGGATTCCACAAAACATTTTTAAAGTCCAGGTGAGGGAGGAGGGGTGTCCCAGGAGACATAATCAGCTCGTGCACAATTCTCTGGTTGATTGATGGTGATTAATCCTTAGGTACCACTAGTTAATTGCCTCCATTTGGTGGTGATTTTTAGCATCTAAAAAACTCAGGAAATATGCACCAGATACTATTATCTAGGAACTTCAGAGAGAGCTAAAGCAGAGGATAGGGGGAGGAGTCTGTCCCAGGAAGGCCCAACAAAGTCTTGCTTGGTTCTTTTTTTTGGTAATACTTATTTCTTTATTTGACTGCACGATCTTAGATGTGGCTTGTGAGATCTTCGCTGCATCGTGTGGGATCTTTTGTTGAGGCACACAGACTTGCTAGCTGTGGCCCAAGAGTGCAGGCATCAGGGGCTGGTGGCACACAGCCTTAGCTGCTCTGTGGTAGGCAGGATCTTAGTTCCCCTACCAGGGACTGAACCCACAACTGCATTGCACAGCTGATTCTTAACCCCTGGACCACCATGGAAGTCCCTGTCCTTGATTCTTGAGCCAGGCTTTGGGATTCAAGGGAGGCCTGGGTGAGTGCAATTGTTTTACAAACTAGAGGCAGGTGGTGACATGGGGGGAGGCTTCTGTCCCAGGAAGGGCCCATCAAGTCCTGCTGGTTACCAAATGTTAGATGTTATTCTCATATTCCTCTTCTTTTCAAACCAGAGGAAACATGTTAGAGAAAAAAAGGCATTGGAAATATATATATGGAAATCTTTAAAAATATTCCTGCTAGGGTTGCCAGATAAAATGCAGGACTCACAGTTAAGTCTGAATTTCAAATAATGACAAATAATTTGAAAATAAGATTTAACTGAATATCCTACATTTCTAGATGCTATATTTGGCAACTCTAGTTCCTACCTGGTGACTTTAAAATTTCATTTCTGGGAATCTATTTTAAGTAAATAATTTTAGAAGAAGTAAATTTTATGCAAGGGAGTTTTCCTCGGAGTTTTTTGAAAATAAATGTTGAAAAATTTAGAAACAAACAGTACACCCAATGGTAAGTGTAAGGTGAGCGCAGAGAAAAAGATTGAGCAGGGGAGTCAGGCAAGAAAAGGAAATTTATTAGAGGGAAAAGAGAGGGTAGACTGGCTCTTAAGGAGAACCAACGTTCTCCCTTTCTGTCCTTCTGATACCCCACCAATGAAAATTTCTCTTAAGGGATGGTCATGAGCCAGAGGTCTGGAATCTGGTGGTCTTGCAGCTTTGAGAAGACAGGCACCAGTGAGATAACAGGATGCCATTTGGGCAATTCGGTTAGTCTCAGAGATCAGTGTGAATTTATTCTTTGTTTGCGAGGTCAACATAACGAGCCATCTTATCAGTGAGACCCCATGTGGGCCCTATCAGTAAGAAGATGATTAAGTAAATTAGGATATATCTACTTGATTGAATATTATGGTGTCATAAAAATGTTTCTGAAGAATAAACAGGGGAATGCTTATGAAATAATGCTAAGAGAAAAAAGGAGGAATAAAATTATGTGAAAAGTGTTTTATAACTAAAAATTATCCTTAAATATAGGAAAAATGGACAGGAAAATTGGTACATGGATTATAGTGGTTGTACTGGATACTTAAATTATGGCTTTTTTTGGTTTTCTTTCTATTTATATACATACCCCAAATTTCCTATAACAAGCAAGAAACACTTAGTTCCAAAAACTTCTTTTCTATATTCATGACTTGGGGGAGGAAGACAATGGGTCAGTGTCGGGACCCTTGGGTTCTTATGCTGGTGTACACTTCTGACTCACTCTGAAAGTGACTTCAAATTTTGGGGCCTTAAGTTTTTTCATCTGTTAAATGAGAGAAATGGGGACACTGGCCTATATAGCCCCAAATTGCTCACTGATTCCTATTCTTCTGCCTCTTCTTTTTTTTGGTCCTTTTCTGTTTGCCCCTTTCTTCCATCTCTTAATTTCCCCCTCCTTTCCTTTTTCTTTTCCTCTTGTCTTTCCCATTCTCTGACCTGCCTCATAATCAAAACTCTTCTCTTGCAAACATCAGATAGCAGCAAAATTCCAACCAGTCTATAAAACCAAAAGGATTTATTCCTCCTGGAATAACTTTCTTGAAGTCAAGAGAAGCATAACTTCAGGGATGGCATGGTCAGGGCACTCTGTTTCCCTGAGTTCTCCCTGGGCCCTTTTCTGTTGGCTTTGCCCCCGAGTTAGTGCTACTGAAAAATTGTTTTGAAAGAAAAGACGCCAGGATGCTTCTCCTCTGGCGGCCAAGAATCCCAGCATCACACAAACTTCCATCAGTTCAGTTCAGTTGTTCAGTTGTGTCCGACTCTTTGCGATCCCATGAATCGCAGCATGCCAGGCCTCCCTGTTCAGCACCATCTCTTGGAGTTCAACAGACTCACGTCCATCGAGTCCGTGATGCAATCCAGCCATCTCATCCTCTGTCATCCCCTTCTCCTCCTGCCCCCAATCCCTCCCAGCATCAGAGTCTTTTCCAATGAGTCAACTCTTTGCATGAGGTGGCCAAAGTATTGGAGTTTCAGCTTTAGCATCATTCCTTCCAAAGAAATCCCAGGGTTGATCTCCTTCAGAATGGACGGGTTGGATCTCCTTGCAGTCCAAGGGACTCTCAAGAGTCTTCTCCAACACCACAGTTCAAAAGCATCAATTCTTTGGCGCTCAGCCTTCTTCACAGTCCAACTCTCACATCCATACATGACCACAGGAAAAACCATAGCCTTGACTAGACGGACCTTAGTTGGCAAAGTAATGTCTTTGCTTTTCAATATGCTATCTAGGTTGGTCATAACTTTTCTTCCAAGAAGTAAGCGTCTTCCAACTTCATGGCTGCAGTCACCATCTGCAGTGATTTTGGAGACCATAAAATAAAGTCTGACACTGTTTCCACTGTTTCCCCATCTATTTCCCGTGAAGTGATAGGACCGGATGCCATGATCTTCGTTTTCTGAATGTTGAGCTTTAAGTCAACTTTTTCACTCTCCTCTTTCACTTTCATCAAAAGGCTTTTTAGTTGCTCTTCACTTTCTGCCATAAG
>SJYC01100427.1:0-12235 GCA_006408675.1 Madoqua kirkii
GCTCCAAAATCACTGCAGATGGTGACTGCAGCCATGAAATTAGGAGATCCTTACTCCTTGGAAGAAAAGTTATGACCAACCTAGATAGTATATTCAAAAGCTGAGACATTACTTTGCCGACTAAGGTCCGTCTAGTCAAGGCTATGGTTTTTCCTGTGGTCATGTATGGATGTGAGAGTTGGAATGTGAAGCTGAGTGCTGAAGAATTGATACTTTTGAACTGTGGTGTTGGAGAAGACTCTTGAGAGTCCCTTGGACAGCAAGGAGATCCAACCAGTCCATTCTGAAGGAGATCAACCCTGGGATTTCTTTGGAAGGAATGATGTTAAATCTGAAACTCCAATACTTTGGCCACCTGATGCGAAGAGTTGACTCATTGGAAAAGACTCTGATGCTTGGAGGGATTGGGGGCAGGAGGAGAAGGAGACAACTGAGGATGAGATGGCTGGATGGCATTACGGACTCGATGGCGGTGAGTCTGAGTGAACTCTGAGAGATGGTGATGAACAGGGAGGCCTGGCGTGCTGTGATTCATGGGGTCGCAAAGAGTCGGACACGAGTGAGCTGAACTGAACTGAACTGAACACTTAATTGTATGCAGGGAAGTTCAAAAGGTTATGCTATAGAACATGTGGTGACCCCAGACAGGGATCTGGCAAAGAGCAGTGATCCCCAAACAGTTTGCTCCTAAATCCATGTGAATGTCTTAATTTCATGCCACCTTGTATCAAACACTGTGGTTGGCAACTTCCAAAATGGCCCCACGATTCCTACTTGCTAGTGGTCACACCCTATGTGGTCCCCTCCCCTTGAGTGAGGGCTGGACCTAGTGACTTGCTGTTGCAAATAGGGCATGGGGGAAGCAATGGGATATTACTTTCAGGATTAAGTTTTGAAGATTGTTACTTCAACTACTTTCTCTCTGGCTTTTCTTGCTTGCTCTCTTAGATGAGGCTGTGTGCCATGTTGTGAGGCAGCCTATGTAGGGACCTACCAGACAAAGAACAAAGGGAGGCCTCTGGCCAACAGCCAACAAAAAGCTGAGACCCTCTGTCCTACAGCCTGCCAGGAGCTGCAACCAGCCCAGAACCACTTGAGTGAACTTAGAAGTGGATCCTCCTCCACTTAACCCTTGAGTTGACTATAGCTTTTAGCCAACATCTTGACTGTAGCCTGTGAGAGAACCAAAGAAATTGTGAGATCTAAATGTTTTTTTGTAAGCTGTTACATTTTAAGGTAATTTGTTACAAAGAGCCAAATGACTAACACATACACTAAGGTCATTATACAATCAAATCAGTGGCATGATATCGTGTCATCAAACATAGCAGCTTACAGGTATGAAGAAAAAACAGTTAAACTTGAACTCCAGTTCCTAATGGGTAAGAAGAGGCCTGAGGTAGGGAAACAGCAACTGACCATGATACACAGAATTTAAGGCTGCTGAGAAATGAAAGAGGACCCACTTCCTGGAAACAGGAAGTTTCTCATTTCTAGCCACAAAGCAAAAAGGCCCAAAGTATTTATAATCTGCCCAACAGGGATATGCAAAAGCAAACAGAAAACCGAAGAGTAGTGCTCTAAATATTATGCAAAGTCTCCATTGCACAGTGGGAAAGGAGCACTGGAAAGAAAAAGATCCAGAGTTTAAGGAGAACCAAAGATTCACAGAATTAAATGGGTATTGTGGTTTCAGTGGAAATGTGAGACTGTTAAAAATATATTTCCAAAATGTGATGTGTGATAAAAAGGTAAACAACCCACACAACACCCCCAGAAGAAGCCTCAGCCTCTCAACCCTCTATGTGATGAAAAAATAGCTGGATTTTCTGGACAATTCCATAAGCCTAATGGGACAAGAAAGAGCCTTAGCTGATGGAAGAAGGGGAGTCAAGGATGGCAGAGTCCATTATTCATAGCTGAGCAAAACCCCTCAAAAACAGGAGTACCATTTTTTGCAAGGCTTCCCTGGTGGTTCAGTGGGTAAAGAATCCACCTGCAATGAAGGAGACACGGGTTCAATCCCTGGGTTGATTTGATCCCTAGGTCAGGTTTGATCCCTGGGTCGGGAAGATCCCTTGGAGGAAAAAATGGTGACCCACTCCAGTATTCTTGCCTGGGAAATCCCATGGACAGAGGAGTCTGCTGGGCTATAGTCCATGGGGTCACAGAAGAATCAGACACAACTTAGGGACTAAACAACAACAGCAACTATCTATTGCTCGTGGTGCAAAACACTTGACAATTTCTTTAAACTTCATGTTTTGCAGGTGAGGAGCCTAAGACCTCCTAAGAAGGCATGTAAATGGTGGAGCCAGATGAAACCCAGGTCTTTCGATCCCTAAGCAAAAACTTGACCCAGGGTGAATATTCAGAAGATGGAACAACCACCCAGCACAAGGTGAGAGCAATCCAAACATGGTGGCCTTGGAGCTGGGCATCCTGCAGAGGGTGTGCTAGGCCACATGGGCTGGGTCTCAGGAGGTGGGTGCAGGGACCCAGGAGATGCAGGCAGCTCTTGATTCCTGCCTGGCACTGACGTTCTGTACTTCACCATTTAACCATCTGTCCTGGTGCATGCGACTTCCCTTGTAGCTCAGTCACTAAAGAATCTGCCGGCAATGCAGGAGATCTGGGTTTGATTCCCAGGTCAGGAAGATCCCCTGGAGAAGAGAAATGGCAACCCACTCCAATATTCTTGCCTGGGAAATCCCATGGACAGAGTAGCCTGGTGGGTTCCTGCCATGGGGTCACAAGAGTTGGACATGACTTAGTGAATGAACCACCACCACCACCACCACCACCACCGTCAGGTCCATGCAGACCGAGTATGGACTTTGTTAATGACAACTCTTCTCCAGAGCCTCCTTTCTGTGGAGTTCTGCCTCAGCTGCTCAGATAAAACATGAAAGTTTATTTCCAGCACATACTAACTAAAACTGAAGGCAAAACCAGATTGTCTGTTCCCTCCAGCGTTCTCATAGACAGACATATTTTAATTAGAAGCACACATGTGGGATTTTGAAAGCTCCCTGGGAACAGTGAGTGCCAGTCAGAGATCCCTCTTGAAGGAGGAAGTCATGCTTCTGTCGTACCTCTTGAAAAGGGAGTGGGTGTGGGGGGTGGGATTTGGCCTGTTCAGCCAAAAGCTGGTCTATGTTTCATGTGAAATTGCAAGATCATGATGTAAACTTTAAATGGTCATATGGTTGCTCTGTTCTGGCCTGACCAATTAATTTATTTGAGTGCAGATTTGAGCAAGAAAGGTGGATGTCTGGCCTGAGGCTAGGAGATGAGGCTGGGTGAAGACAAACCATCCCCTGCTATGCTTAGGGCTTCCCAGGTGGCTCAGTGGTAAAGAATCCACCTGCCAATGCAGGAGACCCAAGTTCGATCCCTGGGATGGGAAGATCCCCTAGAGAAGGAAATGGCAACCCACTCCAGTATGCTTGCCTGAGAAATCCGACGGACAGAGCCTGGTGGGCTATAGTTTATGGGGTCGCAGGGTCAGATAAGACTGTGTCACACAAAGAGCACAGGTGCTTCTTACCCTAGAGTTGGCCTCCTGGGCCTCTGAGGATGGGTCTGGCATGTGGCCCAGCAACAGGATTAAGAGCTTTGCTAGGACTACACCACCCCACCCAGGGTGGGACTTTCTTCTGGGCTGGGGGGTGGATGGCAGGACCTCTCTACAGGGACGACAGCTCGGTGGAGTTCCAGGTTTGCCACTTCCTGGCTGGGTTGAGCAAACGACCCAGTTAACCCACTTTGTTTTCCCAGTCAGCCACCCAAGTACTAGCCTAACTTTGCCCCTCTGCACAGAGGGAATTTTACAATTTTGTCTCTGTGACTTGGCTCTCTGTGTTGAATCCTCTATTTGCAGTCAAAGGGCTAAATGATGTAATCTCTCAGTTTTAACATCTTAGAAAGAAGAATGGTCCCTACTTTACCTGGCAGGTGTTGAGTGATCAGGAGTTACTGTTTTTGTGGTAGTCCTGGTGGATACATAGCTGACCAATGTGCGGGAGGCTGCTCAAGCAGTGTTGCTTGGAGAAAACTTACAGAGATGGGAAGAGTAGAAAGTGTGTGGTGAATTACCATTGCCTGTTGAGTTCTGGCATTGACTGTGTGGACCCTGGAGAGGGACCCACAACCTTCAGCTAAGCAACAGGGTTAGGAAAGCCCAGACCCCTCTTGGTATGAAGAGTTCTGATTTAAGTGTCATGTGACAGGGCAGAACCTTCCCGGTAATTTATAATTGAACTGATACATGTGAAGATGCTTCAGTTACTCAAGCATTATACAAAGGAGGATGTAATGGCGATGTGAAAACACAGCCTTGTGTTTTCACACATACCAGAGTCCTCCACATCTTTAACATTGCTCCATGTTGCAATTTTCTAGGGCCATTTTCCAACTAGCATAGTACACAGCTTCTCAAAGTCTAATAAGCATGCCAGTCACCCAGGGCTTCAACTAAAATGCGGGTGGATACCTGTACGTATGGCTGAGTCCCTTTGCTGTTCTTTCCTACCTACACTTGCTACCGCAGAGCCTCAAATACTATGTCTGTTCCCACCAAACCCAACTCCTGACTCCCAGCTTTGAGCCTCTGAGTCGCAGTGGCTCCTCCCCATCTCTGCTGGGCTGTCTGTTGGGAGGGATCTCAAAACCCACAAGCTCAACATCTCTAACCCACCATCTCTCCCTCTGTTTCACCAATTTCTCCTCCAAAGTCTTGTGTCTCAGTATAGGGCCCTGAGGCTAACAACTGGGGAGCCATGTGGGTGCCAGTCTTCCCCCCACACACCCTTTCCAGTCCATCCCCTGGCCTTGGGGCCTCTCTCTCCCCATGTTGCTCCAACCCATCCTTCCCTCTTACTCCCACTGCTAAGATTCACGCTTGCCTGGACGAGTGCTGTGGATTTAGCCACTGTCGAGTCTCTTCTTATTCTCTTCTCCCCTCTTCCCACACAGAGGCCACGGGCTGTCTCAGAGCAGCAGTCGGACTGCCTCGCCCACTGTGTCCCTCCCTGCTGCATATGCTCCAAGTCTTCCAGTAGTTGCTTTCTTGGCATTATCGGCTAAAAGCTGTGAGGTTGGCAACAGAGGCACTGAACTAGAATGATTTCATCCCCCTCCCCCCCAGCTGGCAATTTTTGGAGCCATTTTTGCTTGTTACCAGTATGGGGCAGTACTGGCAGCTAGCAGGTAGAGATCCATGTGCGTGTGCACATATGCTCTGTTGTGCCCAGCTCTTGGTGACCCAGAGGCTGCAGCCCACCTGGTTCCTCCGTCCATGGGATTCTCCAGGCAACAATACTGGAGTGGGTTGCCATTTCCTTCTCCAGGGGAATCTTCCCAGCCCAGGGTTCGAACCCATATCTCTTAGGTCTCCTACTTTGGCAGGCTGATGTTTTGCCACTGCGCCACCTGGGAAGCCAGGCAGAGACCAGGAATGAGCTAAACTTCTTGCAGTGCACACGGAACAGCTTACCAACACGCCAGAGAGTCTAGTCCCAAATGTTGATATGGAGGAGGCTGAGAAAACCCCAGCGTAAAGTATCACGTGTTTAAGATGAAAATGTCAGGGACACTGCCTCCAACTCAACTGGAAAGTTCTGGAGCTGACAGCTGGCCCCTCTGCATTAATGGACGCCTTTGCTTCATTCAGCTGCCCCGAGGAAGGACCAGCTACTGCCTGTATGTGAACAGACAGATGAAGCAAAGACAATCTGGGCTGAAAACCTGTGTGCTGTCACCAAATAAACCAGCGTACCTGACTGCTTAGTTTACATAACCTTGAGTAAGTCAGACCTGTAGCAAAGAATAAAACAGCTAAAGACCAAAGCCGTTCGTGCTGGGGGCTTGTGTTTCCCTGCGTCCCAGGGAAGCAGCCCGTGAAAGCCTGGCACCGCCAGCCTGTGCACAGCTGCCCAGAGAATCTGCAGACAACAAAGGCCTCTGATTTTTTCCCTCCAGGCTGTTAGCTTTAAGTGAAACCTGGGTAAGAAAGTTCTCTTTGGTGACTCTTGACAACTAAAGGTCGCTGTAAGCAGTGTTTTGATCCCTCAGCAAAACTATGAAATGTTTTCTCTTCTGTGGAAATATCTTTTCCAGTGACATTTCAACAAATGAACAAGGGCAACTGCAGAATGTGTATTTTCTTTCCACCTTAAAACAAATGCAGAAACAACTGTCATTCTTTTCCACTTTATTAGGCTAAACAGACTTGATAGAAGACTGGCCTTTCCTGCTACTGAGTAATCCCCAGTAATATAAATACAGCCACCAAAGAACTAATTATCTCCCTCAATTAGCTTTCCGTCAACCATCTTTAACTTGGGTTCCCCTGGTGGGTAGGAAAAACTATACAGTGTGGTGAACCAGTGGGGCCCTCTGTGACCCCCACCCCCGCCCCCACCAATGACATGATAGGCAAAGTCCAGTCCTATTTTTGACCAACAGGTTTTAGGAACCCCACAGTGAGAAGGCAGGGTGCAAGGCGAAGAGGGGCCAGAGTTTTGGCAGAAGACTCCATGACACACGAAATGGATGCTCCTGGGAGTCAGCTCTTGGGGAGAGGGCAGGTTAGGGTGTTGAATACAGCACCCTCTCTTTATGCTAGTAGTTCTCAACTTAAGGGTAACACAGCAGTTATCGCAAGGAGTCCCACACAGTGCTCACAAGACCCAAAGTCCCCGATGGCTCTCAACAAGGCATTTTAGAGGCCAGGCGAGGGAGGGATATCCCACGGTGTGTGATCAGCTTGTGAGCAGTTCTCTGATCAGTTGTTAGTGAGGTAACAGGGCGGTGTCACAGAGGTTAGCATTATCAGACCTCAGGCTCCAGGGCGCTTCCATGGTGGCTCAGTGGTAAAGAATCCACCTGCAGTGCAGGAGACACTGGTTTGATCCCTGGGTCAAGAAGATCCCCTGGGGAAGGAAATGGCAACCCACTCAGGTATTCTTGCCTAAAAATACCATGGACAGAGGAGCCTGGAGGGCTATAGTCCATGGGTTCGCAAAGAATTGAACGTGACTGAAGCGACTTAGCATGCACGCAGGTTCTAGCCTGAAAAACAGCTCAGAAAATGTGCATCAAATTCAGTAACCTAAGCACTCCAGAGAGGAGCTAAAGCAGAGGATACGGGGGAGGGGTCTGTCTCCTGAATGCCCCATGCGGTCCTGCTGGGTTACAGACAGAGACATTTCCATCACGCCAGAAAGCTGTTTTGGACAGCACTATTTAACCAGAGAATTATAGAGCCATTCTCATGCTTAAAAACCACTGTCTCACCCCACTGCTTGTAGGATCAATTTCCACCCAGTTAGCCTGAGGTACTTTGCTATCCAAGCCCAGCTGAATCTTCAGAACCTCTTCTCCCCCTCAGCCTCCTCTGTACAGCTCACCACGTCATAGGAGAGACGGCTGCACTTGACTCCCTCCAGACCTTTGCCCCTGTTGTTTTCTTTGCCATAAATACCCTTTCTCTACCTTCTTCAGTTACAAAACTCATAGTTAATCCTTGGGTTCGGTATAAATGTCCCTTCAACCCCTCTTACCAGTCCAGCCCTCTGGAGCCCAAATAACTGCTCCATCCCCTGTTGCCCCTCAACAGTGATTACCTGTCTGTCACACACTTGCCACCTATCATAAGTGGCTATTTCCACGAGTTTCTCCTGTGCCTAACTCTGAGCTCCTTAAGGTTGAGGGTGGCCTCATTCCTCTTTGCATCACCAGAGGCTCATGCAAGCTGGGCAGTCCCATTTCAAATGAGACAGTTCATCAGCTAGCTAATGAATGAAGTGGCCCGGATAGACACATTTCACACCACAGAATTCCAACAACCCACATGTCCATGAAATCAATGTCATCTCCTTGGGGTAAGATCATGTGTCTTCTATTTACAGAGCAGAATGCATATATCTGGTGCTTAGAAGGCTCTTTACTGGGATCAGAGATAAATGCATTTAAAGGTTATATCTGATGGGTTGATAGTCACAAAGAATAAGAAAGAATATAAAGAGGAAATTTATTATTCTCTTACATAGATTTCATCTCTTGTGTCAGTTAAACAGAAATATTTTGAGAGAAAGAACATTTAAACAGAGGAAAAAAACAGCAAAGAACCAGCTTAGCATTATTGCTACACAGTGCTTCTTCTTTGGCATATTCTTGACTCTCTGAAGGGTAGTTTGTCAACGTTGCCAAAGGTAAAGTTGAATCTTACACTTTCCTTTTCTTTCCCTTGGCACATAACACAGTGTGCAGCCCAGAGCTGGTGCTCAGCTCACCCACTTCCTCTTGGAAGCTTCCTTGATTCCCCCCAACTGGTTTACCCCCTTTAGAGATCCCTCAGCACCATGCACACTGCTTCATAATGCACTTACCACATTGTATTATTTACTGTCTGCTCAACGAGACCGTGTTTTTCCTGAGATTAGAAACTATATCTTATTCTGCTTTGCATCTTCATGGCCCATTAGAATGACTGTCACCACAAATAAAACTTTGTTAAATAAATAAACATTGGGCAGCAGAAAGTCCAGGTTTTAATGGAGAACAACAGCCTTTCTTTGCAATGGTAAGCAGCGGGAAGTTTTAGAATCATTCTACGAATGAATCTATTTGGATGAATAAAAGAAACCTTTGGTGTGAAACCTTTACTCCGGGCCTGAGTAAAGGCACAATAATCATTAAATGATTCTAGAGAATAGAGAGTTCTAGATAAAGACTTGCAAGATTCCTTTTAAACCTGTTGATTTTGAGCCAGTGAATAAATATTGAAGTCTTAGTATAAGCAAATAAGAGTGCCAAAAGAGAAAGGAACAAGAAAATGCTTCTGCCAATTCACATTTCATAATCCTGTGACCTTATGATTCTGAACACCTACATAAGGTATTTTTAAACCTTGGCTGTCACGTTGGGTGAATTTCCACGAAAAAGCCAGGCATTATGGAGTCAGAACTTGCATGGATTTCTTTCATCCAAGTTTCCATACAAACTGATGCCACTGGGTCGTTTTCAGATCCAGGCATTGGTTTATGGCTTCTTCCTGGAATGGACGGCACGATCATGCGCCACGTGGCAGTTTTCAAGGTGCCTATGACTTTTGTTTTATAATCTGTTTTTCTAGCAACCAGGTAGTTAACCACTGCCATTTTCAAGTGGAGACACACTCCAGGTGGCTCACCAGTGGAGAATCCACTTGCCATGCAGGAAATGTGAGTTTGTTCCCTGGATTGGGAGGATCCCCTAGAGTAGGAAATGGCTAACCACTCCAGTATTCTTGCCTGGAGAATCCAAAGGACAGAGGAGCCTGGTGGGCTACAGTCCATGGGGTTACAAGAGTCAAACACGACTGAGTAACTAAACCACCACCTCTACCACACTCACAGAAAAGGTATGAGAAAGGACCCTGGAAAGAGGAACCTGTCTTGGTGCAGGCTCAGCCGCTGTATAGAAGGTGAGACTGGTGACCTACTGAGTGGGCCTGAAAGCCTTTTCAGTGCACAAAACCCTGAGCTTTTCCATTAGTATATCAGAGGTGGTGCAGTGGTGGGAAAGGCAGCAGGCAATAGAGGACATTACTCAGTGGCATTACCTCAGTGGTGCTTACAGAAGCATAAAAAATAATAATCAGGGCAGGCCTATAGTAATGGACAGATGTTGACATACTTTCTTGGGTGACTGGCCTCTTGTCCCCTCCCCCCCTCAACTTGATCTGGCCTCAAGCTCACCCCCCTATTACCTCCCCCACCCCAGCCCGACACACACACACACACACACACACAGACACACTCAGAGGACACAGGTCCTGGACCAGGATACACAGAAGAGCCATGTCCCAGTCAAAACCTCTCTCTCGAGCTGAAATGAAGACACAGTACAGCTTTAACTTCGATCAGGACTGGGAAGGACTGGAAATTTCTTTCCCCAGACTTGAAAGCCATACTGGGGACATAAGTTGAAGATAAATAGGAGAGTCAGTTGCCAGTTCCTAATACCATCACGGAGCACAAAGCATCTTCTCAGGAGTCAGCGGCCTTATTATTTTATACTGAAAGGGAGGAAAGATGCTCAGTGGAAAAGGAACTTCACATTCTCACTGTCCTAAATGCTTTCCCTTCACTGGATATCAAGCCCAGTGTCCTATCTTCTATGGCAGTGGTTTTCAACCAGCAGTGATTGTCCCCAGCGGACCCTGGGCAGTGTCTGGAGATGTACACAGTTGTCACATCCAAGGGTGTATATGTGCTGGCATGTAGCGACTTGGGCTAGAGATGCTGCTCAACAGCCTGCAAGGCCTGGCACAGCCTCCCACAACAAAAAATTATGTGGCTCAAAATTTCAGTAGTGCCAAGGCTGAGAAACTCTGGTCATTAGCCTTCTTTGTAAATACAATTTACACATTCTTATCAAGGTAGATTGCTATTGATACATGAATACCTTGAGAAATTTATATCACCAGCTTGCTATTTCAATTGTGCATGCTTAGTTACTCAGTTGTGTCCAATTCTTTGTGACCCCATGGACTATAGCCCACCAGGCTTCTCTGTCCGTGGGGATTCTCCAGGCAAAAGCACTGGAGTGGGTTGCCGTGCCCTCCTCCAGGGGATCTACTCAACCCAGGGATCAAACCTGGGTCTCTTCCATTGCAGGTGGATTCTTTACTGTCTGAGCTACCAGGGAAGCTTTTTATGGAGAAGAGGGAAAGAGGGGCTTTACTACTTTGCCAGGTAAAGGGGGGATCATAGCAGGCTAGCACCTCAAGAACTGTACCCCCTAATTGAGACTGTTGAACAATTTTTGGCAAAGAAGCAAGGCCCGAATTATAATTTCTCATCTTTGGCTGCATCATTGAAAGATTGGATCTAAGCAGTGGGTGTAAAATTTTCGAGAATTGTATATTGAGCACAGAGCAGCACAAATTTTCCTGCACACAGTAATTTGACTTTCTTACAGCCAACAACATGTCTTTTACTTCACGCTCAGCTGAGTCTTAAATATACTCCAAATGGCATAAAATTTGAAGAGTTCTTCCTCCTCACTTAGAGATATTTATAACCTTTTATAAAATGACATATTGGGAGTATAATATACATTGTTCAAACATACATATATAGAAAATAAAATTCACATTTAAAATCACATGTTGTAGTACGTTTGTGTTATTTATTATCATGTTTTCCTGGATCAAAATATTTTCAGTTCAGTATTTGCAAATCAGAATGTTTGTAATCCTATTGATACTTGTACTTAAGCATATATAAATAGATACAGATGTAAAAAAAAAATAGATTATTTTCCTAAGATGCCAGTTCTTTCCAAGTAGCTGCATGTAAACCAAACCACCCAGATCAATACTGTGAAGACTATTGATCACTGGTTATTGTATCCATTGGTATACAATTGGTATACAGTGGAGACCGAATTGAATTGCTTTCATCCATCTTCAATTATCTTATGTTATAATCTGCAAAATAGGCAGTTTTTTCCTTAAAAGTTTTTGATTAAAATTACTCTCTTCTTTAGGAATCAAGCATGCCAGACGTACATTCACAATGAGAGCTGTGCCCTGGTAAAGATATTTCACCATTTGTGAAAATAGTTTTACTTTCTGTAAAACATAGTATCATATGTTCTACCACAGTGGTTCACATTAGAAACGATTCAGGCCTTCAGTTCAGTTCAGTTCAGTTCAGTCACTCAGTCGTGTCCAGCTCTTTGTGACTCCATGAATCACAGCACGCCAGGCCTCCCTGTCCATCACCAACTCCCAGATTTCACTCAGACTCATGTCCATCGAGTCGGTGATGCCATCCAGCCATCTCATCCTCTGTCGTCCCCTTCTCCTCTTGCCTTCAATCTTTCCCAGCATCAGGATCTTTTTAAATGAGTCACTTCTTTTTATCAGGCGACCAAAGTATTGGAGTTTCAGCTTCAGCACCAGTCCTTCCAATAAATATTCAGGATTGATTTCCTTTAGGATGGACTGGTTGGATCTCCTTGCAGTCCAAGGGACTCTCAAGAGTCTTCTCCAACACCACAGTTCAAAAGTATCAATTCTTTGGTGCTCAGCTTTCTTCATAGTCCAACTCTCACATCCATACATGACTACAGGAAAAACCATAGCCTTGACTAGATGGACCTTTGTTGGCAAAGTAATATCTCTGCTTTTGAATACGCTGTCTAGATTAGTCATAACTTTCCTTCCAAGGAGTAAGCGTCT
>SJYC01100430.1:0-40364 GCA_006408675.1 Madoqua kirkii
GTTCATTGGAAGGACTGAAGTTGAAGCTGAAACTCCAGTACTTTGGCCACCTGATGTGAACAGCTGGTTCACTGGAAAAGACTCTGATGCCGGGAAAGATTGAGGGCAGGAGAAGGGGATGACAGAGGATGAAATGGTTGGATGGCATCACTGACTCAATGGATGTGGGTTTGAGTAGACTCTGGCAGTTGGTGATGGACAGGAGGCCTGGCATGCTCCTGTTCATGGGGTCGCAGAGTTGGACATGACTGAGCGACTGAACTGAACTGAATTGAAGATGGTAACTAGACTTATTGTGATGTCCAGTGTACACCAATATTGAATCTTTACATTGTAGATATAAAACTAATACAATGTTACATCTAATTACACCTAAAACTTTTTAGAAGCTGTGACTGTGGAGAAGAGTGCATTTTTACAAGAATGATGTATGTGGGAATAAATTTCACATTATTCAGTGACCCTAATCACACAAAGGTAAAAATTATTTGAGACCTTTTCAGGGGGAAATAAGAACACAAAGGGCATCTTTTTTGGATGTTAGTTCTAGAAAGTCTTGTAGATCTTCAAAGAACTGGTCAACTTCAGCTTCTTCAGCATTACTGTTTGGGGCATAGACTTGGATTATAGTGATACTGAATGGTTTGCCTTGGAAACAAACAGAGATAATTCTGTAGTTTTTGAGATTGCATTCAAGTACTGTATTTTGGACTCTTGTTGACTGTGATGGCTACTACATTTCTTCTAAGGGATCCTTGCCCACAATAGTAGATATAATGGTCATCTGAGTTAAATTCACCCATTCCAGTCCATTTTAGTTCACTGATTCCTAAAATGTCGATGTTCACTCCTGCCATCTACTGTTTGACCATTTCCAATTTGCCTTGATTCATGGACCTTACATTCTAGGAATGCAAAAGTAGGAAGTCAAGAAATATCTGGAGTAACAGGCAAATTTGGTCCTGGAGTACAGAATGCAACAGGATAAAGACTAATAGAGTTTTGCCAAAAGAATGCACTGGTCATAGCAAACACCCTCTTCCAACAACACAAGAGAAGACTCTACACATGGACATTACCAGGTAGTCAATACTGAAATCAGATTGATTATATTCTTTGTAGCCAAAGATGGAGAAGCTCTATACAGTCTGCAAAAACAAGACAGGGAGCTGACTGAGGCTCAGATCATGAACTCCTTATTGCCAAATTTAGACTTAAATTGAAGAAAGTAGGGAAAACCGCTCAGCCTTTCAGGTATGACCTAAATCAAATCCCTTATGATTATACAGTGGAAGTGTATAGATTCAAGAGATTAGATCTGATAGACAGACAGAGTGCCTGAAGAACTATGGATGGAGGTTCATGACATTGTGCAGGAGGCTGGGATCAAGAACATCCTCAAGAAAAAGAAAGGCAAAAAGGCAAAATGGTTGTCTGAGGAGGCCTTACAAATAGCTGAAAAAGAAGAGAAGCGAAAGGCAAAGGAGAAAAGAAAAGATATACCCATTTGAATGCAGAGTTCCAAAGAATAGCAAGGAGAGATAAGAAAGCCTTTCTCAGATCAATGCAAACAAATAGAGGAAAACAACAGAATGGGAAAGACTAGAGATCTCTTCAAGAAAATTAGAGATACCAAGGGAACATTTCAAGCAAAGATGAGAACAATAAAGGACAGAAATGGTATGGACATAAAAGAAGCCGAAGATATTAAGGAGAGGTGGCAACAATACACAGAAGAGCTATACAAAAAAGATCCTCACAACCCAGATAATCACAATGGTGTGGTCACTCACCTAGAGTCAGACATCTTAGAATGCAAAGTCAAGTGGGCCTTAGGAAGCATCACTATGAACAAAGTTAGTGGAAGTGATGGAATTCCAGTTGAGCTATTTCAAATCCTAAAAGATAATGCTCTTAAAGTGCTGCACTCAGTATGCCAGCAAATTTGGAAAACTCATCAGTGGCCACAAGATTGGAAAAGGTTGGTTTTCATTCCAATCCCAAAGAAAAGCAATGTCAAAGAATGCTCAAACTACTGGACAATTGCACTCATTTCACATGCTAGCAAAGTAATGCTCAAAAGTCTCCAAGCCAGGGTTCAACAACATGTGAACCATGAACTTCCAGATGTTCAAGCTTAAAGAGCAAAGGAATCTGAGATAAGATTGCCAGCATCCATTGGATCATCAAAAAAACAAGAAAGTTCCAGAAAAACATCTACTTTTGCTTCGTTGACAGTGCCAAAGCCTTTGACTATGTGGATCACAACAAACTGGAAAATTCTTGAATGATGGGAATACCAGATCACCTGACCTGCCTCCTGAGAAATCTGTATGCAGTTCAGGAAGAAACAGTTAGAACTGGACATGGAACAGCAGACTGGTTCCAAATAGGGAAAGGAGTATGTTAATGCTGTATATTGTCACCCTGCTTATTTAACTTATATGCAGAGTACATCATGAGAAATGCTGGACTGGTTGAAGCACAACTTGGAATCAAGATTTCCTGGAGAAATATCAATAACCTCAGATATGCAGATGACACCACCCTTATGGCAGAAAGTAAAGAAGAACTAAAGAGCCTCTTGATGAAAGCAAAAGAGGAGAGTGAAAAAGTTGGCTTAAGGCTCAACATTCATAAAACTAAGATCATGGCATCTGGTCTCATCACTTCAGGGCAAATAGATGGGGAAACAGTGGAAACAGTGACAGACTTTATTTTTGGGGGCTCCAAAATCACTGTAGATGGTGACTGCAGCCATGAAATTAAAAGACACTTGGTTTTTGGAAGAAAACCTATGACCAAGCTAGACAGCATATTAAAAAGCAGAAACATTACTTTGCTAACAAACATCCACCTGGTCAAGGCTTTGGTTTTTCCAGTAGTCATGTATGGATGTGAGAGTTGGACTATAAAGAAAGGTGAGTGTCATAGAATTGATGCTTTTGAACTGTGGTGTTGGAGAAGATGCTTCAGAGTCCCTTGGACAGCAAGGAGATCCAACCAGTCCATCCTAAAGGAAATCAGTCCTGAATATTCATTGGAAGGACTGATGTTGAAGCTGACACTACAATACTTTGACCACCTGATATGAAGAACTGACTCATTTGAAAAGACCCTAATGCTGGGAAAGATTGAGGGCAGGAGAAGGGGTCGAGAGAGGATGAAATGATTGGATGGCATCACCGACTCAATGGACATGAGTTTGAGTAAACTCTGGGAGTTGGTGATGTACAGGGAGGCCTGGCATGCAGCAGTCCATGGGGTCGCAAAGAGTCAGACACGACTGAGTGAAAACTGAACTGAACTGAAGAAGAGAAAGGCTTGAATTCAAGATAAGATAGAGGCACTATTCATTTTAGTATAGGTTGCAATGTACAAACTGTCAGGTTTTATCTAATGGAACTAATCCAGAAATCCCATATTTGAGGCTTAAATGATGTTATCCTCAGTTAAGCCAGATACATTTTCAAATGGCTAAATCTCTTTGTTTTTCCAGAGCCTGTTTTATAACAGTTTCGCTTCTGGAGAAAAGCAGGAAAAGGATGTCTCATTTTAAAGAATTTCACAACTGCACACTCCTTATCCTCAAATCACTATCTGTTTACTACATAAAACAGACCTCTTTCCCTTCAGAAATCATTTTTGCAGATAGACTTGCAGTATGAAGGGATGGAGTGGCAGGAAACTGACCCATGGTGGGGGTGTTTTTGTTTGTCAAGAGCTCTCATTCATCATTTCTCATCTAAAACTTCTGGTTGTCCTAGAAAGAACTGAAAGAGAAATGACTTCAGGCCTTGGGGTTATTGGGAAAAGAAAATGTGACGTTTCTGAGATAGGAAAAGAGATGTCCCACCAGAGTACATCTGATCCTTAATATTCCAACTTTCTGTCTTTGTGAAGGCAAATTATAATTTGTGGTTGTTTGCCTAACCACCATGTGTTACTCAGTGACTTGTGTGCGTATAGCTTATATCCTGAGATAACTTTAGAGCCATGCACATCTTCCCCCAAGCTTGTAAATGTGAGTTTGAATTTACTATCGGAGTTGCTTTCATCCTCTAAAAGTGGGATCTTAAAATTCACTGGAAAAGGGTTGAAATTCCAGTTATTAGTGATGCTTTATAACCATCAGCATTTGGATATAACATACTGGTTTTATTTTCATTTTCTCTGAATGGAACTTAGTTAACTTAAATTAACTAGAAGAATTAAAATCAGACAGTTCTGTACTTCCTCACCCACTTTTGGGGGTTGAATGAATTGAACACTCCAAAAAGAAGATATTTTAAAAGAGTTCTTGCACTGAGAAAAGTCAGTGAAAAAGAAAGCAGCATCAACTGTCTCTTTCCTCCTTGTTGGAGGTGGTTCTAGCAGCCTCCCATGTGGGAATGGGTGCATCTGGGGAGGAGGCAAGGGCAATGTCTCACTGAAGACCATGACTTGTCTGGGCAGAGTCTTTTATCCAAGAATGTTCTGTATGGGACTTATTTGGGAAGTCTCAAAGAGCAGCTCAGGGCTGAGACTGGGTCTCAGGTTTTTTATGGCAGTCCAAATACTGCATCTGTTCTTTAGAAGATGGCACTACTCCCTGGCGTTTCCATTAAAATTACGGAATAAGTACTCTCTGGCTCCTTAAGACCATTCAGACCCATGAAGAAGCTTTAATCTTCACTAGTTGAATTGCCTTATCTTGTTTAGGGGAACAAAGTCAAAGTGATACAAAAAAGGAAGAATTTCAAAACTGAGTTTTTGTGACCAAGTCCTGGAACTGGGGCCAAAAGAGTACAAGTTGCCTTCCCCTTGAGCTGTTGTGTCTATTCTCTCCAAGTCTGCTAGCACTCCTGGTACTACTCCTCACCACGAGGGAAAGCTCCGCTGAACGGTCACCTCTCCTTATCTAACTCAGGCTTTCAGCTGCACTGCAATGAGGTGATCACTTCTTCCTTCACACACTCCCGTCTTCTGTCTTCCACTGCGGCTTGCACTCCTCTGGTTTTCTCTGATTGTTGGGCATATGCTTTTTCAGTGCCCTTTCAGGCTCCCCCTCTAAAGACCTATGATTGCTGGCATTCTCTGTGCTTCATCTCAGGCTCCTTTCTCTGCCTTGCTAGATGTTCTCCATAGGGGATCTCATTTATTCCTGTGGTTTTAAATGTCATCTATGTTTTATTTAGATGGTTCTCAAATTCAAAGAAAAAATGTTGATGTTTACTCATTTAACAGTTATTGAGATTATGCAAGGCAGGAGCATGCTTCTATATTATCATTTTGACAACCTTAACATCCTGGTTGTACACACTCGAACACTTAAGAATCCTCCTCAGTAATCTTTCTCCACTAGCCCACATTGCCAATCTGTCAACAAGTCTTAAAAGCCTGCTTCTTTTGTGTTTCTCACCCCTATTCTTTCCTTCCTCCTGGTCAAAATCTTATTCAAGATCCTCATCACCTTCTGCCTCTGGGGAGGAAACGGTATTTTATCTGGTCCTCTGGTGTGGGGAATACTGAGCCCAAGTCAATGTTCATACAGAGTGATGGTGGGGGTGATTCACTCAACACATATCATTTGGGCCTACAGAGGCAGAAAAATGAACAAAGCACTAGAGGATGGCAAAGGCGATAACGGAATATGCACAGGTGCCATGGGAACACGGGAAGGGCACTAGCCTTGGGGATCAGAGAAGTTCTACCCCTGACAGTGAGCACTGAAAGAATTGGAGCAAGAATTAGCCAGAGGTGTGAGTGTCTGTGTGTATGTTGCAGTGAGGATGTGCATATGAGGAAAACAAGCGTCTGCACAATGAGGCAGAGAAATTGCCAGTCTCCTCACCACAGGGTTTTAAGCAGGAAAGTGATAAGGTCAGAAGCACTCTTTAGAAAACTCTCTCTGACTACAGTTAGAAAAAGGATTGAGAGGAAAGTCATTTGGAGGCTGTTGAATTCAGTAACCAGCAACAGATAATGGTGGCTTTGAACTAAGACAGTGGCAGTGGGGATGGACGGAAGTGGAATGATCAATAATTAACTGGCCTTGGAGAGTGGTTAAATGGAACAGAGCTAGGCTGAAATCTGATCTTGATCATTAACTGGATGCAAGCCAATCACAAGCTTCCCTAGCCTCAGTGTCCTCATTGTATGAGGGAGATAACAATAACTAATGCCCAGGATCATTATAATGGTAAATCAGGATTTACTACATGTGAGAATGCCTGACATAGAAAGTTGCCAATAAATTTTCACTTCTTTCCTTCTTTATTGATTTTATAATACATTATTCCAGAACACAGCAGTTCTCTGCTATTTTATTATATTGAAATTAACTTCCTGTAGAGCAATGTTTCTCAGTCTGGGCACTACTGAGATTTGGGGCCTGATGATTCATTGTTGTGGATGCTGGCCTGTTCACTGATTAGGTGCCATTAGATGCCAGGAGTACCCCAACCCCAGTGATGACAATCAACAATGTCTCCAGATTTTGCCAAACTTCCCCACAACCTGAAGAGGAGGGAGTGGGAAATGGCTGTAGTTTAGAACCATTATTCTAGGATTTCCTGTCTCTTTGTCAGCCAAACTTTCAATACCACCTCCCATCCCTCCAAATACAGATTTTTTGGTTACTTTCCTCCATGGACCACCACTCTAGCCAGGTAAGTATCTTACAATCTCATTCTCATCTCATTCCACCTAATTTTTCCCACACCATACACAATACCAAGAACACAACATTGAATATCACTGAATGATAATTTCATCAACTCTATTATCAAGAGATTAAAGTCCAAACTCCTAGCATGCAGTCAATACTGCAAAGGCCTAGTCCCTCTAGCTCTCCAGTTGGATATCATTATCTCCTCTTATTATCCTCCCTTGCCAAGTCACCTTTGCCATAATACTCTGCTTTCCAGACGTTAACATTTTGTAGATTAGGGCCTCTCCCCATCCCACCTTCAACCTCAGCTAACCCACACAAAGAAAACCAACATAGATTTGCCAACTTTATTTTTCTAGGTAGTAACAGTGAGAGTCACTTGGACTGCAAGGAGATCCAACCAGTCCATTCTGAAGGAGATCAGCCCTGGGATTTCTTTGGAAGGAATGATGCTAGAGCTGAAACTCCAGTACTTTGGCCACCTCATGCGAAGAGCTGACTCATTGGACCAAGACTATGATGCTGGGAGGGATTAGGGGCACGAGGAGAAGGGGACGACCGAGGATGAGATGGCTGGATGGCATCACTGACTCGATGGATGTTGAGTCTGAGTGAACTCCAGGAGATGGTGATGAACAGGGATGCCTGGCGTGCTGTGATTCATAGTGTCGCAAAGAGTTGGACATGACTGAGCGACTGAACTGAACTGAACATTTCAACAACAATGACAGCAGCAAGCATCCCACCTTCACTTTTGTGAAAGGAAATTTTCAGAAAAATAGGAAAGAACATAATCTCGGCATAAAAGAAAATAATTTAAATGGATTGAACTTAGTTTTATGAAAAGACTCAAAACATTTTTCTTATTTTCCTAATTTCTGAGAAAACTGGTACAGATTTCATCACGGAGCAGCTTCCAAAAACCACCAGTCTCATTTCCAGGCTGACCAGCCTAGCTTACTTTCTTCTTTGAGCATACCTTCCTGGCCCACGGGCTTCAGTATGCAACCACCCAATATGCTCTTCCCACCCATTTCTGCTGGAAACTTCTACTCCTTCTCCAAAGTCAGCATTTAGAAATTAAATTATGTCCAAAGCAGAGGCAATCTTTCTCTTACTTACTTTACTTCTTGGATAACTTCCATAGTCTACCTATTGGAATTATGTTTACATAGGCTACAACCAGCAGCATCTCCTCACCTTTGACCCTGCAGGTAAATAGCAGGCATCTAATAAATGCATGCTGTATCAAGTGATTGGATAGACTCTGGCTTTGGATATTCCATTGCTTCCTCCAGGAATACCTACTCTACTAGTTTTCTATTGCTGCCATAATAGACTGCCACAAAATGAGTGATTTAAAATGGAACAAATTTACCACCTCATAGTTATGTAGGTTAGAAGTCTTACACAGGTTTCATGGGGCCTAAATCAAGGTGGTGGAAGGGCTGTTTTCCTTTTTGGAGGCTGAATTCCATTTGTTTTTTTTTCCTCCGAAATTCCAGCTTGTAGAAGCCACCTGAATGTCTTGGCCCAGAGCCCATTCCCTCCATGTTCAGAGCCAGCAACATTGCATCTCACTGACCCTTCTTCCATAGTCACATCTTTCTCTGACCCTGACTTGAGCATAACAAGTCCTCTGATTGTAAGTATCCATGTGATGATATAGAGCCCACTTGGATAATCTAGGTGAATGCCTCTGCCTCATGTTCCTTAAATCTAATCACACCTGCTAAGTTACTTTTACCACAGAAAGTGGTATATTCACAGGTTCTGAGGATTTGGCTGTGGACATTTTTTGAGACTATTATCTCATCATCTTTACTCACCCTCACTGTTCTTTATCAATTAACATTCTTTACTCTTGACTCATGATCTGAAACTTGCTCGCAATCACAAAAATAATAGATGATAGAATCAGGATTTGAACCTAGGTCTATGTGGACACAAAGCTCCCTCTAATACCTTTGTGATGAAGAAAGTGATGGAAAACCTCTGTCTTGTGCTGTGGATGGCCACCATGTGGAGCAGGTGATGAGGCAATGAAGTACCTTATTCTGAGTACATTTTAGATGGCATTTGAAAATGCACTGATGCTTTCCACCAGCCCCTGTATGAGTCTGTGGTTCGGTGTTCAAAGACAAGTGTTCATGGTCATATGAGACATCTGAAAGACACTCTTGTAAATTGGATTCCAGCTTCTGTAATTCATCTCTGCATGGTAAGGTGACACTCATCCCTAGCTGCCAATGTATTTTTAGCATCTTGGAACCTTACACAGTTAAGCTTCCTAAGCTTTGATCTAAGAACACATTTCTCACAAGCTTCCCTTTAGCTGCCACAGGGTTCTGATCTGCAAAGCCCATGTGGGCTATGAAAGGCTATTTTTGTTTAAAAATTTAGCATTGATTATACAGTGGTGATTCATGGCTTGGGTACTTCAAGGCTTAATTAATATAATAGTACATGGTAAGTAAGGTCTCTGTGGCAGAATTCATAACTAATTGGCACTGAACTAAAATCCAGAGTTACTAAACTTTTTTTTTCTTTAGCAGGGCTTAGTAGAGACTGTTTCTTACAGTAGAAACCTTGCCATGATTTCCATTCACTACGACCTACAGACTGTTGAGCCAGTCAGACAATACTAAAATAGCCCCTGACTTCAGAATAGTCTTCACCTATCTGAATAAGACCCTGGTGGCAAGGTTCTAAAGAAATCATCTGTTTAGGGGCAGTGCTGTATATCCTAGATAAGTCTCTCTAATCTCTCTCACCCACTTGCATTAGAGACTACTAGGGAAAGATAGCTCTTTCCTTCCCCCCCCACCGAATCCCCCCAGCCTTGTTGAAGTATAATTAGCAAGTATGTTTTCATATATGTATACTTGTGACGTGATCAGCACAATCCAACTAATTAACAAATCCATCACCTCACAAAGCTGCCATTTTCTTTCTGTCTCTCTCTCACTTTTTTTTTTGATAGGCTGAACACTTAAGATCTACCTTTTAAGCAATTTTAAGTATATAATACAGGTTTGTTAGCTATAGACACCAAGCTGTACAGAAGCTCTTCAGAACTTATTTTTCTTGCATAAATGATACTTTATACTCTTGGATCAATAACTCTCCATTTCCCCTGCCCTTCAGACCCTGACAAATCCCCATTTCACTCTCTGCCTCTATGAGTTTAACTATTTTGCTTTTAGATTTAAGTGAGATCATGCCATATTTGTCTTTCTATATTTGGCTTATTTCACCTGGCATAATGCCTTCCAGATCCATCTGTAGAATGCCCTTCTTTTTAAAGGCTGAATAATATTCCATTGCAAATATATGCTACATTTGAGAGTGCAGTCTTAAGTAGCAAAGTGTCATTGATGATAATCCTCCACCTATATATGATTATCTGAGCTTCAAAATGTTCATATCCATGAAGGAGAGAATCCAACTATTTTACCCATGTTAATTAAAACAGATGTATCATAATTCACATGCACAACTTTTATTGACCATCAAGACAGATAAAACAGCTAGAGGGGCTGAGGTTCAGATGTAGGCTTAGTGAGATCACCCTGTTTCATCATGTGCTTCAGATATGGGCGATCTACCTAGCAAAATCAAACAATTGGGCTGGAACCCACAACAACTGAATAGTAGGGATAACAGATAAACAATCAAAAAGCAAAACCAAAGTGGCCTAAAACAAGAAATTTAGCATAAGAATATCTTTCTAACAAATAGTCCAAAGACTCTACTAACAACCTCATTTTCTAAAAGTTCTCCATGGGAAACAAAGTGTCAGAAGGAGGAGGTAACGTGAAAAGAAGCTGAGAGCTTTTAGAAATAATTACTGCTAAGTGGAAATGTCACTCTCTCCCACATTCCCATATCTTTTTAGATTAGCAAGCAGCAGTGACCAGATGGAGGGTATGTATTCAAATGCCTTCTGTGATGCTTGCCAAACAATTGCAGGAGTCAAGCCTCTCTTGAACAGATGGACCACTGATTTCTCAGGTTAAAGATCAGCCAGGCTCATTAAAGAAGTTGCAAGAGTTCAGCAGCTAAAATTCCTTTTTAGCCTGCCATCCTGAGGGACAGAAGCATCTTCTGCAACCAAAAAAAAAAGGGTGACCAGAGTTGGGCGATTTAATAGCCCACAAACTCTCTGCCTCTATGAGTTTAACTATTTTGCTTTTAGATTTAAGTGAGATCATGCCATATTTGTCTTTCTATATTTGGCTTATTTCACCTGGCATAATGCCTTCCAGATCCATCTGTAGAATGCCCTTCTTTTTAAAGGCTGAATAATATTCCATTGCAAATATATGCTACATTTGAGAGTGCAGTCTTAAGTACAAAGTGTCATTGATGATAATCCTCCACCTATATATGATTATCTGAGCTTCAAAATGTTCATATCCATGAAGGAGAGAATCCAACTATTTTACCCATGTTAATTAAAACAGATGTATCATAATTCACATGCACAACTTTTATTGACCATCAAGACAGATAAAACAGCTAGAGGGGCTGAGGTTCAGATGTAGGCTTAGTGAGATCACCCTGTTTCATCATGTGCTTCAGATATGGGCGATCTACCTAGCAAAATCAAACAATTGGGCTGGAACCCACAACAACTGAATAGTAGGGATAACAGATAAACAATCAAAAAGCAAAACCAAAGTGGCCTAAAACAAGAAATTTAGCATAAGAATATCTTTCTAACAAATAGTCCAAAGACTCTACTAACAACCTCATTTTCTAAAAGTTCTCCATGGGAAACAAAGTGTCAGAAGGAGGAGGTAACGTGAAAAGAAGCTGAGAGCTTTTAGAAATAATTACTGCTAAGTGGAAATGTCACTCTCTCCCACATTCCCATATCTTTTTAGATTAGCAAGCAGCAGTGACCAGATGGAGGGTATGTATTCAAATGCCTTCTGTGATGCTTGCCAAACAATTGCAGGAGTCAAGCCTCTCTTGAACAGATGGACCACTGATTTCTCAGGTTAAAGATCAGCCAGGCTCATTAAAGAAGTTGCAAGAGTTCAGCAGCTAAAATTCCTTTTTAGCCTGCCATCCTGAGGGACAGAAGCATCTTCTGCAACCAAAAAAAAAAGGTTGACCAGAGTTGGGCGATTTAATAGCCCACAGTACTGATATCAAGTACTGCAGGAAAGCATATGGATAAAAAAGAATGGGTTTAAAGGATGGCTATTTAAGCCTAATGCTGTTGTTCTTTGGAATGTTTTACTGTGGTCTATTATCAGTACTTTGTAATAGTCTATATGAGAAAAAGAGTGTTTTTTTTATATGGGGCTTTCCTGATGGGAAAGAATCTTAAAAAGAGTGGTATATGTATGTATATGTAACTAACTTTATAAACACCTGAAACTAACACAACTTTATAAAGCAACTATACTTTAATAAAGAAATATTTTTAAATGTATTGACCTGAAGTGAACTAGTGGAAGACGTTTTCTGTAAATTCAAGCTTAATTTATTACCATTCTGAAATAACCAGCACAAGCTGGATAAGGGAAATCAACAATAGGGGCATCTTATCATCAGTGTAAAAGGATTACATTAAATGGAAAATTTGAGGCCAGTACTCCAGGGGAAACACAAGAGGAATCAGAGGTCAAAAATTACATTTCATGTTTCCTGAGCAAGATCAGATCACAGAAGATTAGATCAATAGCTTCCCTGACTGATCAACTTTAATTGATACTGAAAAAGAGCCAATTATTTACTCCTACTTTACGGGAAGACTTGATTGATGTAATGGTCTGGAAAACTGTGTCTGGAAAATTTTTTTCAAATTGACCTGAGATGAAATGTCAAGTATTCTCAAGTCAACCATTAAAAAGCACGTGAATTAGTTAAAATTTGACTTCACTGTCCTCTCACAGTCATCTACTTTCCATCTTCATTTACTGCACTGTGGAGTTACAGATGTCTACCAGTTTCATTAGAGACAGATAGTAAAAATAGTCACGCTGCTGCTGCTGCTAAGTTGCTTCAGTTGTGTCCGACTCTGTGTGACCATAGTTATAGATCAACAAAAATGAAACCAATGATAACCAGAAATCAAAAACCTATGACAGATATACAAAAACTAGAGAGAAAGGAACACAAGCATACCACTACTCGAAATATCTTTATAATTAGAAATCTTTAGAAAGGTGTAATACGTTATCAATACATCTACTCTTTCCTAAGCAGGAAAACAAAATGCCATTTAATCTTAGTTTGACTTTGGGTCCTCTTTATGATTATGAATTATTTACGATACCCTCTCTTTCTTTCTTTCCATGGTTTCCATTCCCAACACATATAAAAAGCTTATGATTTCCACAGCTTGTTATCCCTGTTGACTTTTATATTCACCACTCTCTTCTCCTGCATTTTTCTCTCTTGTCTCTTTGGATGCCCATGCTTCTCTCACGTTCCTTAGCTCTCAAATGTTGGCCTGGTCTTGATACATTACTGCACAGGCATGGGGTTCTTATTCCTTTTCTTTGTAATATGCCTAACAACTAACCTCAGTGTTCCCTGTCTGAAATTTAGGTGTTCTGTGGATTTCTGTTGCTGGGCTCAAGGGTTACTCCTCTGCTGGTAAAGGCCCTTTTCAACTTGAAACCATGTTTAGAGCAGAACTGGACTCTTGAGGGGGCTCTTGGTGAGGAGGGTGTCTATAAGTTACCATGGATTTATTGAAGTGGGTCCTTTATTATTTCACTCAGTAATAGAAAATGAATGTTTTCCAGATATTTCATGGGCATGCACAGAATAAAATGAAGGATACATTTCTGAATGCCTTAGAAATTGCATTTGGGTGCATTTCATTGGATTGTAGCCAAATACAACTTCATGTAATACAGATCCAGAATGACAATTCTCACTGCCTGACAGAAGCATCATTTGGATTTTTGGCAAATTCTCATCAAGTAATATGATCAATCCTTTCTGAGAGATATAAAATAACACAAAGTATTCCATTTTTCTCCTAGGTTTTCTCTCTTATCAAAGAATAATTTATCTTGAATAATTCCTTTGCAGCTCAGTCAGAGAAATACTTATGTCTAAAACACCTGGTGATAGGATTAATGAGTATCTTAAATACAGGTTAACAGGACAAAAAGAGGACAGAAAGGCAGTCAGGACTTACTGTCTGTATATAGTCTTGGTAAACTGACTCTTTCCTCCTCTCGCAATATTTTATGCCCAGATCTGTGTCCAGGATGGAAGAGGCAACAATAGAACAGAAGTCATAATTGTAAGTCCTGTTTGCTATCCTCAGTGGGCTTGTGGTCTAGTTATTCAAAGCAGAAAAACCACAGTTTAAAAATAGCATAAAATAATGGAATAATTTGGTAAAGTTATCACCTTACAGACAAACAGATTTCTAAATTAATAGTGTAAAGCAAAATACATACTTCTTAGTTCAGTGATGACTAAGTGAGGGTATAAAAGCAGCCTATAAATACTTTAAAGGTGTAAATACCAAGTAGGGTGAGGAATTATTTTGTCTAGTACTCTCCAGAAATAGCACTGAACACAAAATTAGGAAAAGGAATATGCTGAATTATATTGAGACTTATTATAAAGGAATTCTTAAACTGTAGTTCCAGGTTACTTAATGACCTGACGAACAGCTCTGGCTCTTTGATACTACCTGCTGTCATCCTACAGTTGTCCAGTCAGGTCAGTGAATGTCAAGACTAAATAGACCCTACGATAAAGAAGGGTAAGAAATACTCTCCAGCTCTTTCAGAACAGAAGATGAGGTGGCAAAGTGGGTAGAGGTAGGTCATGGTAGATTTGGGGAGCCATGCTAAGGAAGCTGCACATCAGAGTTATCCGAGAAGCTCTACCAGTATATTGGTGCCAAAGTCCCGTCTCAGATCTACTGAATTAGCATCTTTGGAGTCAAAGCCAAAATCAATGTATTTGAAACATTTCATGGAATTTCTTTTTCTGATGAGATACCAGGATTGCAAATATTTGCTTAAGTTTTAAGCAAAGGAATAATCAGCACTTTTTAGAATAATCATTCTGGCTGCCACGTGGGGAACAAAATTGGAGACTGGAAACCACATGGAAGTTGCCTGAATAACCCAGGGAAGAGCGGATGAGGGCTTAAGTTAAGGCAGTGTCAGAAAGAGTATAAAGGAGAATCCAAACATGTTCAATGATGGCTTAGCAGTTTGAGGACATGAAGGAACATGAGGAGCCAAGACTTCAAGTCAAGTCTGGAAGTCAAGACATCCTTCACCATCCTTCACTAGAACCTAGTTAGGGAGTTTCTTCCAAGACTGTATGGGACAAAATAATCAGAGAGATAGAGTCAGAAAGAGAAGTTGAAGTCCAAGAAGCGAAAAAGGAGACCAAAGACTACCAAGCTGGCAGAGGTAGAAATAAAGAATGAAACTAAACCTGGCATCCCAGAGCCAGCTGAGTGACAGCAATAACAAGGAGACAGGGAATGGAGCAACTATTTAGAACAGGCATAAATTTTGTGTGCTTGAGTGGACTGGTCAAGATTAAGAAGGAGGGAGGGGAATTATAATCATGTGGAAGATAAAAAGAAGCCTAAAGTGAGATACAGGTTGGAGGGCTAGAAGTTGAGGCAATCTGCTCTGGAAAGATCAAGCTTGAAGTGTTAGGAACCATTCAAATGGAGGTGTCCAGGGCACATTTGGAGGTAAGGGTCCAGAGTTCACTGGGCTGGGAAGGAGTGAGTCATTAGCAGATGGCTGGTGGTTAAAACTTGGAGAGTGAGTAAGATCACCTTGTGAAAGGAACAGAGGACCAAGAACGGAAGGCTGGATTTGTACATGGATAAATATACAGATGTTGATAAAGGGAATAGTCTCATGAAGGATTTCAAAGAAGAAAGATCAGAAAAGGCAGAACAAGAACTGTGAAAAAGTGCTTCTCTGGAGTCTGCAGGAGAGAGAGTTTCAGAAAAGAGTGATCACTCATGCCCAGCACAGTCAAATGTCACAAGAAGGCTCATTTTTTAATGGTATTTCTGTTTATATACATGTACCTCTATTAAAAAAAAGTATAATGTAGAGGACTTGTCTAAATCTAATAGATAAAAGATGACTATAAAAATTATTGCATTACATATAAAATCATGGGTTTCCCTGGTAGCTCAGCTGGTAAAGAATCTACCTGCAATGTAGGAGACCTAGGTTTGATCCCTGAGTTGGGAAGATCCCTGGAGGAGGGTATGGCAACCGACTCCAGTATTCTTGCGTGAAGAATCCCCATGACAGAAGAGCCTGTGGGCTAGAGTCCATGGAGTGGCAAAGAGTCAGACACGAATGAGTGACTAAGCACAGCACAGCATGGCATGTATAAAATCATATAAATAAAACAATTAATTTGGAAGTGGAAGATGGCAGTTATAAGTACCTGGGAAGATTACTGGGAAGCTGATCTTCTTTTCACTTTCTCCTCACTGACACACTAAACTAAACTAAACTTAGTTCCTCTTTTACCTTGGACACTGTGACAAATGTAAAAATTATTCAATGTGATGAGATTTGTAGGTTCTTTTGTCTAGTGTTTTGTTTGTCTGTCCACTTGCTCAGTGAAAAAATGAATCACTCAGGCATCTACTTTGAGAATATATGTATGAGGATAATTTTTTGATACTAATTTATAATTTTCACTCCATATTTCCTATTTCTTCTTCCTCTACAGATAGAGAAACAAAGACTGTCTATAAAAACTTCTCTTCTTGGCTTGTTTCAGGAAGCAAAATCCACTGAGAGTAATGGGGTGTCAGAAGATAGGAGTATTGTGAAGAAAACATGAAGAGATTTTCCCAAGTTAAAGATAGGCTCCCCATAGTCAGAGGAACAAGAAAGAAAAGTCTGTGTGCATGCTTCTGCTGGAAATAGGAAGAAAGGGAAATATTTTCCAAAGTCAAGAACATTATCTATGCTGGAAGGAAGAGACACATGTATGGTTTCTTGGGCTTTAGAAACTATGAAGAAGTGGTATTGAATAGAACAATAGAACCTAGGAGAAGTCAGCCCAGGACCCCCAGCCTTGACATAGCTTCTTGTGTGCTCAGTGTCAAACCAAAGCCATCAATCAATGGACTTGATGACATGAGCTGGGATAATGTAAGGACAGACATATGATGGCTGAGGGACCTCCTGACTCCTGGCAAAACCATGGTGGAAAAGACTTATGGATAGCTGAGTTTATAGTCCAGCAAAATGTAGCATATCGTGTGTTGTATGCTAAGTCACTTCAGTCATGTCCAACTCTTTGTGGCCTCATGGACTATACCCCACCAGGCTCTTCTGTCCATGGGATTCTCCAGGCAAGAATACTGGAGTAGGCTGCCATGCCCTCCTCCAGGGATCTTCCTGACCCAGAAATCAAACCCACATCTCTTAGTCTCCTGCATTGGCACATGGTTTCTTTAACACTAGTGCCATCTGAGAACAGTCAGAATTAAATTGCTAACTAAACAATAAAGGAATATGGTATCTCCTGTACTCATGAGTTTGTGGCCCTCTATTCATACTCACATTTCCCACATGAATCCCTTGGTTATATGTCTAGATATGATTCTTGGGGAAATCCTAAAAGACAGGCTTTCACACAACAGGTGGGCCAGGCTGTCTTTGTGAAGGTCTCAGGCTCCAGAAAAAAGTAAAACACTTGCCTTTGGAGCATCTCTGAAAGTAAGAGTCCCATTTTAAGGCCAATGATGTAATTGTGTTAGCTTTATGCCACAAAGTTAATCGGGATCCTGAGTGTGTTAATCAGCAGAAGCTTAACTCTCCTGCTAGGAAAATAATCAGTTCAGACCCAGTGGCCTTTGCCAACTCTTATTTTATCTAGCGGTTAACAGATGTTGTGGTTGTTGGCTTGTGAGAGCTACTTGTATCTTCACTGGAGTCCTACTACTCCCTGAAATTCTCAGCTGACAAAGTGAACTGATTAGTTTGGACACTTCAGGGAAGAAGAAAGGGTTGTTGGGGGAAAGAAAATAATATTCAACACTGACAGGAATAAAATAAATGAAAGAGATGCAATAATTGTTGTAAAAATGAACATCAGTGGTTTAGAGCAAAAAGTAAACATTAAGTGGGCATCCTTCAGGGCTGACTTAAGACTTTGTAACTCAGACCCATTCCAGACTGTGTTTCTACTTTCAGAATTTTAATTTATCTTTTAAATACAGGCAATATGTTTGTTTCAGACCTGATATAATTGTAAAGCACTTTCTACCAGAACAACCAAAGACCATTATGCCCTTGCCATGGAGAGAAAGTATAAATGTAAATTGATACTGGGTATCATAAATTATTTTTTATTACAAGACAAGTAAATGACTGCCTCTGAAAGTGGACTTGCTTGTGTGGTAAGAATTAGAAGAATGTTTATTGTTGCAATGCCAACCTTTAAAACAAAACCCTTGGAGGTACGAAAACAGATTTTAGTGCTTCTATTGCTACTCTACAATTCGCTGTTAAATCAGTCCCCTTTCTTAAAGCAGCTAGTAATTTATGGCCTAAAATATGTTGCTGTTGTCATCTGTGAATTCAGAATCACAAAACTGTTAAATTTAATGAACTATGGTTAAGAAATGAATGAATAGATACGAGCATCACAAATCAAATTCTCAAATCTACACTTCGCTTTTCTTGAATTCTAAGTATGTTTGCAACAAGCACAGCTCCACCCCTCATTGGCTTGTCACGCTCAATTTTACAAGGACAAGTGAACAACCAGGCACACTAGCTGTCTGCCAATTACAGCTGTGGCTGCTCTGGGCCTCGAGTGGACTGGAAATATTACTGCTGGGTAGGAAAGTGCTCTCTAGGCCATATGCTTGCTGTTTGTGGCCATAAAGAGCTACATGGCCTCTAGTGCCAAGTGATTTGGGCTATATTTGAGTCATTGGAAAACAGAACTTATATTTCATGCAAGTCTGTGGCAATTCACTTGCTTTCATTTCTAAGGGATATAAAATGACTTAGATCTAGAAATATAGGCCCAAATCTCAAACTGACTTGCAATCAATAATGATTACTCAGGCATCATCTTTTCCTTCCTAATGTCAGGGGCCCCTTCAGATGTTACACTACTGTTAATATTTCAACAGAAGTTGTACTGAGGACCATTTAGTTTAGGAGGAGAAAATCAAGTCTACATTTTTGGATGAGAAGTAACTAAAGCAATACTCTCATGGACGAGTTTTGTGACTGTACATCCTCACTTCTCTTGTGTCTATACTCCCTTCAGAGCCTGATTCATGCTACCTGGGTCTCACTCACAGATTTGCCATTGTTGGGTTACCTCAATCTCATTTGAGGCTGTTACTCCAGTATCTCCACCTCCTGTGCTGACTAAGCCTTTTCTGGAATGATCCTGGACAGATTTTTTCCACCCTTGTTCTGGATCATCAGGCTATGCTCCAGCTGAAGAATCTGCCTAGCTTCTTGCCTGCTACTTCTTCTATGAGTCTGGCTCTCAAACTGTGGGCCAAATCTTTCAACGTGACTTTTGGCCTTCTGTAGAGAAAGAGCTGTCACTACCCACAGACGGGATATGGGAAGCACTTCACCACTACTTTCACTGAAGGGGGTGTTATACCCAATATTTGATGTATGTTCTTTATCACACTTCTTGTAAGACCTGCCACCAGCTCTGGTCAGGCAGGAGCTGGATCTTGAACATGAGACTGAGTTTTCCTAAAAGAGGAGATGACAACACAAGCAGTGGCAACTATATAAACACAAGTCCATCATTCTGAAAAGGATGTGGGGTTCTTGGGAAACAGGAATTAACTCCTTGCAGTAAGAACACTGGGGGCTGAACAAGGAACAGCAAGAAATGAAGTTGGGGATATAAGGCCTAAGGGAGGATCTAGCATTTAAGAGGTGTGGTTTTGCTGTCCCAAAGCCCACAAAAGAAAATCCAAGGGAAGCTGTGTTAAGAAGGTCTGGCCAATCAGAGCATCACATCCTTCTGACTCTTGTCCTTGGTTCAGAGTTGGACATGTGATACAATCAGAATCAAGAGACGCAGTGAACCTTTTGCTGAACCTCTAGAGAAGAAGCACATGCTCTTTGTTCCCTGGGACTATGAGCCCGGGGCTGCCAGGAGCTAACGTGTAGGGTCAGACACTGAAAGCAGTGAGGGAGAAGGCTTCATGGGGAGAAACTGAGCTCCTATATGAAGCCATGAGTGAAACAGACCCAATCTTAGATTGGCTATATGAACTAATAAATTTCCTTTTCTGTCAAAACCAGTGCTGCATTTCCTACCCCTTGAAATGGTTCCCAATCTTTGTGGCAGCAGGGGACAGTTTCCTGGAAGATAGTTGGCTGGGGTGTGGGGCTGTGGGGGATAGTTCAGGCAGTAATGCAAGCAATGAGAGGGTGATGGTGATGGAGAATAGCAGATAAAGCTTCACTGACTCATCCACCTGCCATACTCCTCCTGTTGTGTGGCCCAGTTCCTAACAGGCCACAGACAGTACTGACCCAAGGCCCAAGGGTTAGGGACCTCTGCCTTATACCCCCCAAAGTCTTCAGACATATGATTTGGATGCTACACGAAGGTATTTGGACTTAATTCTCTAGAAAATAAAAAGAATGTGTAAGGGTATGGGATCTACATGTTATGACTCTCTTAATATTAAAGTTACCATTAACCTTTCATAATCCTGAAGAAAGGCCTGGTGATCTTAGGGAATGATAAGCCATTCCTTACCACTAGATTTGTTTGATTTACACTTGTTAACATGGTCTGTTGCACATGGTTTATAGCCCTTCACTATATGTTACCTTAGGCAGTTTATCATTGGTTCTTAGACACCTGTCTTGTTCACTCAGCTAGCTCTTCTGTTGTTGATATGCGGGACCACAACTCTGTGTGCAACACACAGTCCTGAGGATACAGTAGGTGTGTTTCAGTTGCTTAACTGCCTGGGGTAAAAAGGATGAGAAAAAAGGCAAAGTTTTTTTACTGGAGACTCTGAACCCGTCTCACCAAGTTTAGTATCAATTTCCTTTTCACAACATATAGAGGAAGCTGCTGCTGCTGCTGCTAAGTCGCTTCAGTCGTGTCTGACTCTGTGCGACCCCATGGATGGCAGCCCACCAGGCTCCCCTGTCCCTAGGATTCTCCAGGCAAGAACACCGGAGTGGGTTGCCATTTCCTTCTCCCATGCATGAAAGTGAAAATTGAAAGTGAAGTCGCTCAGTCGTGTCCGACTCTTGGCAATCCCATGGACTGCAGCCTACCAGGCTCCTCCATCTGTGGGATTTTCCAGGCAAGAGTACTGGAGTGGGGTGCCACTGCCTTCTTTGAAGAGGAACCTAAATGACTCTATTTACAGAACTGCTAACTCTCCTGCTCTTGTATATGTTTCTGCCAATCAAAGCAACTCACCTAATTGCACTGAAATGCGTTGATGAATCTGCTGATGATTGCTGAAACCAAAAGGAAAACATCAATCCCTATGAAATGATCAAACTAACAGAGTTTCTGATGTAAAAGCAACTTATTTCATTTTCTTTTGTGAAAAATGAATCATAATGTCTAAGGAGCTATTAATCTAATTATCAGCCTTCTACATAAATCCTCTACTCTCTTGAGAGTTTAATTAATTTGGAACATCCATTTCCAAGAGATAGAGAAGAACAGAGATCAATGTTCCCAAAGATAACCATGAATAAATTTTGTTATTTGATTTACACTTAAATAAACATGGTCACCCTTTTTTAAAAGTACAGTTTCTGCCCTTGTCACTTTTTTTTTTTTTTGAGTTCCAAGCTATCCTCTATCAGGTGGGGAGGCAGACCTAAACAGATATTCTTTAAAGAGTTTAGAAGATAAGAAGTGAATTTTCCCCTGTATTCCAACCTATAACTGAAGACAAAGTAAGCTTCATGGCCATAGTGAGGCCAAACCTAAACTGGGGACACCTTGGGCCTGTTGCTTGATCACCTGCAGCTGGCCTCCCACCTCTCTGTCTAGCTTCTTCCCCAAAATTCTACCTGTACCTCTCCCCAATCACTACTGTTATTCTTCTTTCTATTTAAAAATAAAATTGACCATTGTCTAATACAAGGCCCTTTTCTCAGTCTTGACTCTCCCTATTTGGGGTGATTCTTAACATTTGTTATTGTCTTTTTCTTATTGAAACTCTCTTCCCCTTGGTCTCCAATCCAGTTGCATCATTCTTCAAAATACATCCAAATCTGTCCAAGCTAAACACCATTTCCATTGCTACCACCTCATGTATGGATGTGAGAGTTGGACTGTGAAGAAGGCTGAGCACCGAAGAATTGATGCTTTTGAACTGTGGTGTTGGAGAAGACTCTTGAGAGTCCCTTGGACTGCAAGGAGATCCAACCAGTCCATTCTGAAGATCAGCCTTGGGATTTCTTTGGAGGGAATGATGTTAAAGCTGAAACTCCAGTACTTTGGCCACCTCATGCGAAGACTTGACTCACTGGAAAAGACTCTGATGCTGGGAGGGACTGGGGGCAGGAGGAGAAGGGGACAACCAAGGATGAGATGACTGGATGGCATCATTGACTCGTTGGACGTGAGTCTGACTGAACTCCAGGAGTTGGTGATGGGCAGGGAGGCCAGGCGTGCTGCAATTCATGGGGTCGCAAAGAGTCAGACACAACTGAGAGACTGAACTGAACCGAAGGGCAGCTTTTATGAAAGCTTCCACCAAATCATTCATTCAGACTATGCCTTACACAAAAACCAGAGAGATCTTAAAAAATTGTAAAGTTTTCTCACCGTGATCACCGCTAAGTCTTCCAGTGGCTCTCCACCACATTTAGAGCACAACTTCAACTCCTTGCAAAGGACTAAAAGACCCTACAGTGTGTATTCTCTTCCTGCCCTTCCAACCTCATCACCCACCACAGACTGCTGTAGCCACCGTGCTGTGGACATTCTGAGACTGTTTTCAGAACAAGGCCTTTGCTTTGTTCCCTCACTTCATTCCTGAGTCATCTCCTTGGAAGAGCCTTCCTTAACCCTTCAGCTGAACTAGCACCCCTGTTACTCTAATTACCCAGCTTTATTCTTCCTCATTGTACTCAGCATTATTGAGCATTTTATTACATAAGTGTGTTTAGTTACTGTCTGTCTCTCTTTTTTTTTTTTTATGATTGCTGCATTCTTTTTTTTTTTTTTTTATTTTTATCCTGGCGATTTATCTGAGATTCTATTTTGATTTCAAGATTTTGGATCATTTTCACTGTCTTTACTTGGAATTCTTTATCAGGTAGATTCCCTATCTCTTCCTGTTTTGTTTGGTTGGGTGAGCATTGATCCTGTTCCTGTACCTGCTGGGTATTCCTCTGTCTTTTCATTCTTGTTTATATTGCTGCGTTTGGGGTGTCCTTTCTGTATTCTGGCAGTTTGTGGTAAATTCTATTTTGATTTCAAGATTTTGGATCATTTTCACTGTCTTTACTTGGAATTCTTTATCAGGTAGATTCCCTATCTCTTCGTGTTTTGTTTGGTTGGGTGAGCATTGATCCTGTTCCTGTACCTGCTGGGTATTCCTCTGTCTCTTCATTCTTGTTTATATTGCTGCGTTTGGGGTGTCCTTTCTGTATTCTGGCAGTTTGTGGTATTCTCTTTATTGTGGAGTTTCCTCACTGTGGGTGGGGTTGTACAGGTGGCTTATCAAGATTTCTTGGTTACGGAAGCTTGTGTCGGTATTCTGGTGGGTGGAGCTGGATTTCTCTCTGGAGTGCAATGAAATGTCCAGTAATGAGTTATGAGATGTTGATGGTTTTCGAGTATTTTGGGGCAGCTTGTATATTGGAGCTCAGGACTGTGTTCCTGTATTACTGGAGAATTTGCGTGGTGTGTCTTGCTCTGTAACTTGTTGGACATTGGGTGGTACTTGGTTTCAGTGTAGGTATGGAGGCATTTGATGAACTCCTGTCAATCAATGTTCCCTGGAGTCAGGAGCTCTCTGGTGTTCTCAGGTTTTGGACTTAAGCCTCCTGCTTCTGGTTTTCAGTCTTATTTTTTATAGTAGTCTCAGAACTTCTCCTTCTATACAGCACCATTGATAAAACATCTAGGTTAAAGATGAAAAATTTCTCCACAGTGAGGGACACCCAGAGAGGTTCACAGAGTTACATGGAGAAGAGAAGAGGGAGGAGGGAGTTAGAGGTGACCCGAATGAGATGAGGTGGAATCAATAGAGGAGAGAGCAAGCTAGCCAGTAATCATTTCCTTATGTGTGCTCCACAGTCTGGACCACTCAGAGATGTTCACAAAATTATACAGAGAAGAGAAGAGTGAGGAATGAGACAGAGGTGGCCAGGAGGTAAAAGGGGGTAATGAAAAGTAGAGAGACAAACACAGCCAGTAATCAGTTTCCTAAGTGTCTTCCACCATCTGGAAAACACAGAAATTCACAGAGTTGGGTAGAGAAGAGAGGGGTTAGTGAGGAGACACAGGTGAACTGGTGGAGAAAAAGGAGAGTCCAAAGGGGGAGAGAGCATCAAGCCAGTAATCTTACTCTGAAGTAAAAATGGATACTGAAGATTGGGTTCTTAAAGGTGCAGAATTGATAACAAAAACCAAAAAGCAAAGATTAAAAATCTTTTACTTTAGAATATGGAATTTCAAAAATACAATAGTAAAGAAAAGAAGAAAAAGAGAGAAAAAAGTCACAACAATTAAAAAAATATATATATAAAAATGAAGTTTGCTTTTAAAAAATAGAATTTTTTTTTGCAAAGTATTAGTAGGTTATAAAAGTGAAAATTAAAGGAATCAGAGAGGACTTAAAATTAAGAAAATTAAAAGAAAAAGAAAGAATGATCATAAAAATAGTAAAAATATATCTAGGACTTTTTCTGGTGTTGTGGGTATTGTGGGGTCAGTTCATTTTCGGATAGTTCCTTGGTCTTGGCTTATATATCTCAGGATCTATAGGCCCCTTCCTATGTAGCTGGTACTAATGACAGGGTTTTAATCTATTGCAGTTCCCTCTGTTTTAGCTTCTATTTGCTAGTCTCTTCAGTGTCTGATTTCTGCACTGACACGAAACGGGCGGTGGTGCACACCATTTTTAGCCTCACTTGTTCAGTTGCGCTGTGGGGAGAGGGACACTGCAAACAAATAACACTGGCGTGTGCTCGCATTGCCTCAGCCACACTGGGCCTGCCCCCGCTCATGAAGCGTGTACCCTCCCTGCCCACACTCCTCAGGCCCTAGGTTGCTCCACCAGGAACTGTCTGAGGCCAGCCCTGGGCTGCATGCACCTCCCAGGTCTAAGCCACTCAGGTTCAGGCACTCAGGTAATCCTCAGAGGCGCAGACGTGGTTGGGCCTGAGTTTTGTGCCCTACCCAGGTCCGAGCAGCTCAGGTGATGAGGTGTTTGGCGAGCTCAGTCACTGCAACTTATCGCCTCCCCCATCCCTGCCACTCGGATTTCTGGGTGTACAACTGGCAGACCTTCTCAGGCGGATGTTGACTGTCCAGAACCCCAAGAAGTATTAATGAGCAAAGAATCCTGCTTATAGTTTTGTCGATAATGTCCCTCTGGGGCTGCGATTGCCCCCTTTCTACTCTGGATGCCTGTCACCAGACGGGGACGGTCTGCAGCCAGCTATTGTTTAGTCCTTTATTCTGTGTGTGGGCCTGGTGGTGTCTTAGGTTAGGGCTGGCTTTTCGCGTGGTAGTTATCCCACAGTCACCATTGTCTAATACAAGGCCCTTTTCTCAGTCTTGACTCTCCCTATTTGGGGTGATTCTTAACATTTGTTATTGTCTTTTTCTTATTGAAACTCTCTTCCCCTTGGTCTCCAATCCAGTTGCATCATTCTTCAAAATACATCCAAATCTGTCCAAGCTAAACACCATTTCCATTGCTACCACCTCATGTATGGATGTGAGAGTTGGACTGTGAAGAAGGCTGAGCACCGAAGAATTGATGCTTTTGAACTGTGGTGTTGGAGAAGACTCTTGAGAGTCCCTTGGACTGCAAGGAGATCCAACCAGTCCATTCTGAAGATCAGCCTTGGGATTTCTTTGGAGGGAATGATGTTAAAGCTGAAACTCCAGTACTTTGGCCACCTCATGCGAAGACTTGACTCACTGGAAAAGACTCTGATGCTGGGAGGGACTGGGGGCAGGAGGAGAAGGGGACAACCAAGGATGAGATGACTGGATGGCATCATTGACTCGTTGGACGTGAGTCTGACTGAACTCCAGGAGTTGGTGATGGGCAGGGAGGCCAGGCGTGCTGCAATTCATGGGGTCGCAAAGAGTCAGACACAACTGAGAGACTGAACTGAACCGAAGGGCAGCTTTTATGAAAGCTTCCACCAAATCATTCATTCAGACTATGCCTTACACAAAAACCAGAGAGATCTTAAAAAATTGTAAAGTTTTCTCACCGTGATCACCGCTAAGTCTTCCAGTGGCTCTCCACCACATTTAGAGCACAACTTCAACTCCTTGCAAAGGACTAAAAGACCCTACAGTGTGTATTCTCTTCCTGCCCTTCCAACCTCATCACCCACCACAGACTGCTGTAGCCACCGTGCTGTGGACATTCTGAGACTGTTTTCAGAACAAGGCCTTTGCTTTGTTCCCTCACTTCATTCCTGAGTCATCTCCTTGGAAGAGCCTTCCTTAACCCTTCAGCTGAACTAGCACCCCTGTTACTCTAATTACCCAGCTTTATTCTTCCTCATTGTACTCAGCATTATTGAGCATTTTATTACATAAGTGTGTTTAGTTACTGTCTGTCTCTTTTTTTTTTTTTATGATTGCTGCATTCTTTTTTTTTTTTTTAATTTTTATTTTTTGTTTAATGCTTATTCCATTTCACAGCACTGCATTGGTTCTGCCATACATTGACATGAATCAGCCACAGGTGTGGACGATCTCCCCATGTTAAAGCCCCCTCCCACCTCCCTTCCCTGCCCATCTCCCCGGTTCATCCCATACACCGGCCCCAAGCATCCTATATCCTGTATTGAACATAGACTGGTGCTTCGCGATTATACTGTCTGTCTCTTGACTACAGTGTATGTTCCATGAGGGCAGAGATTTTGAGTCTTCCTCATCACAGGATAGTGCCTCTCATTACTAGTTACTCAGTGAAAGTGAAGTCACTCAGTCGTGAATGACTCTTTGCAACCCCATGGACTGTAGCCCACCAGGCTCCTCTGTCCATGGGATTCTCCAGGCAAGAATATTGGAGTGGGTTGCCATTTCCTTCTCCAGGGGAACTTCCCAACCCAGATATCGAACCCTGGTCTCCTGCATTGCAGGCAGATGCTTTATCCTTTGAGCCACAAGGGAGTTACTCAGTATAACCATGGAATGAGAGCTTGCCTGTCTTTGTTGAGAAGAATCCCTTGGTATTAATCCTGAGTCCACAGAATCAGAACTAGTTTCTGAGATCTTAAATCTGCTTCCTGGTCTCTGATATCAGCACATCAAGACATCTTAAATGCAGTGTCAACAAAAGTCTAGATAACATTTCTCAAGTGGGTCAATAGGATTGTTTACCAGTGTCTTAAACAACAGAAATTTATGTCTCACAGTTTGGGAGACTGGGAAGCCTACATCAAGGTACCAGCATAGTCAGGTGCGGGGCCTCCTCACATGGCTTTTTGTTCTTTCCTCACATGACAGAAAGGGCAAGGGAGCTTTCTGGAGTCTCTTTCACAAAGGCATTAACACCATACCCTCATAACCTAAGCACCTCCCAAAGGTACCACCTCCTAATACCAGTCAGGCATTAGGATTTTCAATATATGAATTTGGGAGGGAATACAAACACACAGAACACAGAAACCAACATTGCAAAGAAATGCTTGTGCATGCATGCTAAGTCACTGCAGTTGTGTCTGACTCTTTGCAACCCTGTGGACTGCAGCCCGCCAGGCTCCTCTGTCCATAGGTTTCTCCAGACAAAAATACTGGAATGGGCTGCCATGCCCCCCTCCAGGGAATCTTCATGATCCAGGGATTGAACCTGTGTCTCTTATGTCTCCTGCACTGGCAGGCAGATTCTTTACCACTAGCGCCACCAACTAACATCAAAAAGGAGTGTGTCACATTTTCAGGTTGACACTGGTCATTATACACTCATGTTACTTAAGTAAATAGCTAATGAATTTGTCATTTTTAACTAGATAGTTGAAGACTGTTATGACATTTCCATACAAAAAACTCCGTATCTTTTGCCCACCTCTCTCTTTGTATGGTCTCACTGCTGTGCCATAAAGATGCTTGTTGACATTTTCATAGTTACATATACTAAGTAAAGTTCTTTTACGGATATTTTCTTTGTGTTTGTTGGTTACTCTCACTCTGTTTTGGAAAACCACCTCTTCCCCATTTCATGTGATTTTCCCACTGAAATTAGAATTTCTGCTGGTGGGGGCTGGGAATCTGAATTTTCAAAAGTACTCAAGATAATTTTTATGCATAGTAAAAGGTAAGAAAACTTGATTAGAGGGGTAGGCAAAGAGCTCGTGAGGGACCAATCCAAATCTTGCTTTGGATTGCTAGAGGAAGACTGAGAAAAAGATGCTCTTTATACTAGAGTTGCTGATCTGGAAAGAATGAACCTGGGTCTTCCACCCACCGTCTTTTTCACACATGGTGAGAGGCTCCCAACCTGTGGAATAAAGTCAAGGAGAGATAGATTCAAGAGATTTGGAGGCAATTCCTGTGGACTGGTCCCTGAGACTTGATTCCTTAAGGTCTTCTTCCAGTCTTGTGAATCCTCTCAGAGCCGTCTCTGCTGCAGAAGCAATACTTTCTCCTTTTGATTAAATTCATTAACTTGGGTTTCTGTCACTTCCAAAAGAATCCTCACTACCCTAGAGTAAAATAATGCCCATAAGAATCAGAGTAAAATAATGCCCAGGAGGCTCTAGAAGGCTGCTAGAATCTTTATCAAATACATTAAAATTTTTTAAAAAATTTTCTTTATTTTTGGTGTGCTGGGTCTTCACTGCTGCGCAGGCTTTTCTCTAGTTGCAGAAATGGGTGATACTCTCCAGTTGTGGTGTGCGGGCTGCTCATGGCTGTGAATTTTCTTGTTGTGAAGTACAGATTCTAGGGCATGCAGGCTTCAGTACTTGTAGCTTGTACTCAGTATTGGTGGCTCCCAGGCTTTAGAGCACAGGCTCAAAAGTTGTGTCATACAGGCTTAATTGCTGTGTGGCATGTGGGATTTTCCTGGATCAGGGATCAAACCCGTGTCTCCTACTATGGCAGGAAGATTCTTTACCACTGAGCCACCAGGGAAGCCCTTATATACATTTATACCGATGCTGTTAGTCCTCAGAATGCCTAATGTCATTATGTTTCATTACAAGTGAATAAGTACATATAGAAATGGTGACATGAGCAGTTGGAAAAGGAGAGAAACTGCTTTTCTTGGAATGATTTGGGAGCTAAAACAGTGAGCAGCATATTGAGATTTAAGAAGTGTGATACACATTGAGGAGCTCAGCTCTTGAGTGGGAAACAAACACCCACTACTACTTTAAGGGGAGCTGTTAAACTCCAATGCAAGCTGAAGGAGCGGTTGAATCAGTTCTCATATTTCCAGGATGATGCATATGTCCACAGCACAGTCTGCTTCTCTAGAAAGCCAGAATCACAGCAGAAATACTGGGGGTATATAATTTTTCAGTAGCTTGAAGTACTGCAGAAGCCAAACCAGAATGAAATGAATGAAGATTTTTTTAAAAAGTAAACTGTGGAGCATAAAAATGAGATTAACAGGGATAAAATAATACTTTAGGAGAGGTACAGTATCTATACATTTTGGAAGAAATCTGAAGAATTGTGGGTCAAATATGACTCAGCACTGAGTCCCCATTATTCTTGGTCTTATCCAAAGTAGCATTGTAATGAGTATTCCAAAATTAAAGCACAATTTTTTCTTGTGGATATTATAAGACTCTTGAGCAATACCATGTGTCAGAGTCTATCAGGGTCCTAGAGTCAGTTCAATTCAGTTCAGTAAACACTGACAAGCATGAAGCTAATCCTGGAAGGATGCTATAAGACCTTGACAATTGCAGAAGTCCAGAGAAAAAGGCAGGACAACTTTTACAAGTGCCAAGGGCAACCATATGTATAATTATTCTTCACTTATATAAATGATGCTCCTGATCACCTTTCAATACATCTACAGTTGTTTCCCCAGAAGTACTTGGAGGCAAGTGTACACAGCTGGCTTCTCTCCTCTGTATTGATTATTGTCTATAGCTTCCAAGTAACATAAAATTAATAGTCAACACATAATCAAAGTCATAATCTTGGCCTGCTTCTTGGATATTTTTGTAATGAAAAAAAAATAAAGGTGCTTTCTTGACACAGAGTACAGTTGGGGGAAGGTTGAGTTAATACAATTTAAAAAGACAAACCCATGGACATAAATGATCAGCTTCTTTTAAAGGTGCTGGTTTCCCTTCTACTCCCAAACTAAATTAGTTTCAATCATATTTTCAGTGGCTCAGATGATGAAGAATCTGCCTGCAATGCAGGAGACCCAGGTTCAATCCCTGGGTCAGAAAGATCCCCTGGAGAAGGAATGGCAACCCCACTCCAGTATTCTTGCCTGGGAAATCCCACAGACAGATGGGCCTGGCAGGCTACAGTCCATGGGACTGCAAAAGAGTCGGACACGATTGAGCTACTAACACACACACACATATACTTGGAACAGTCATACCAGAAATATCATGGTTAAAATACTAAAAGCAACACATATATAGTGAGTTTAATTTTCTCAGTCATGAATTTAGCCAAAATTTGATTTGGTACATGAAGTTGCCAACGGCTCCTGTCTGTGTGGTTGGACAATTCTGAACATCCTGCATTACCTGCAATCAGAGGAGGCCCAGCAAATCTCAAAACATCCATATAAGTTTGGGGAACTTTCCTTCTTCCCTCAAATGAGTTTATTGTCTGGTTGAAAATTCTCATGGAAAAGAACCTAACATCATTCTTTCAGGTTATATCATTATTTCCAGGAAGTCTTTGTACAGAACAAATGCCTTTGGGGAAGAATAACTGATTAATGGTTACCCACACCAGAATATAAATAGGAATAGCCAGCCACACTGACAAGCATGAAGCTAATCCTGGAAGAGATGCTATAAGACCTTGACAATTGCAGAAGTCCAGAGAAAAAGGCAGGACAACTTTTACAAGTGCCAAGGGCAACCATATGTATAATTATTCTTCACTTATATAAATGATGCTCCTGATCACCTTTCAATACATCTACAGTTGTTTCCCCAGAAGTACTTGGAGGCAAGTGTACACAGCTGGCTTCTCTCCTCTGTATTGATTATTGTCTATAGCTTCCAAGTAACATAAAATTAATAGTCAACACATAATCAAAGTCATAATCTTGGCCTGCTTCTTGGATATTTTTGTAATGAAAAAAAAATAAAGGTGCTTTCTTGACACAGAGTACAGTTGGGGGAAGGTTGAGTTAATACAATTTAAAAAGACAAACCCATGGACATAAATGATCAGCTTCTTTTAAAGGTGCTGGTTTCCCTTCTACTCCCAAACTAAATTAGTTTCAATCATATTTTCAGTGGCTCAGATGATGAAGAATCTGCCTGCAATGCAGGAGACCCAGGTTCAATCCCTGGGTCAGAAAGATCCCCTGGAGAAGGAATGGCAACCCCACTCCAGTATTCTTGCCTGGGAAATCCCACAGACAGATGGGCCTGGCAGGCTACAGTCCATGGGACTGCAAAAGAGTCGGACACGATTGAGCTACTAACACACACACACATATACTTGGAACATCATACCAGAAATATCATGGTTAAAATACTAAAAGCAACACATATATAGTGAGTTTAATTTTCTCAGTCATGAATTTAGCCAAAATTTGATTTGGTACATGAAGTTGCCAACGGCTCCTGTCTGTGTGGTTGGACAATTCTGAACATCCTGCATTACCTGCAATCAGAGGAGGCCCAGCAAATCTCAAAACATCCATATAAGTTTGGGGAACTTTCCTTCTTCCCTCAAATGAGTTTATTGTCTGGTTGAAAATTCTCATGGAAAAGAACCTAACATCATTCTTTCAGGTTATATCATTATTTCCAGGAAGTCTTTGTACAGAACAAATGCCTTTGGGGAAGAATAACTGATTAATGGTTACCCACACCAGAATATAAATAGGAATAGCCAGCCACAATGGAGAACAGTATGGAGGTTCCTTAGAAAACTAAAAAAAGAGCTAACATATGATCCAGAAATCCCACTCCTGGGCATATATCTGGAGAAAATCATACATAGAAAAGACACATGCACTCCAATGTTCATTGCAGCACTATTTACAATAGCCAGGACATGGAAGAAACCTAAGTGTCTATCAGCAAATAAATGAACAAAGAAGATGTGGTATATATACACAATGGAACACTACTCATCCATAAAAAATGAAATGATGCCATCTGCAGCAACATGGATGGAACTAGAGATGATCATACTAAGTGAAGTAAGTTAGGCAGAGAAAGGCAAGTAGCATATAATATCACTTATAGATGTAATTTTAAAAAAATGATATATATGAACTTTTTTAAAAACAGAAATAGATTCATAGACTTCAAAAATGAACTTATGATGACCAAATGGGAGGTGTAGGAGGAGGAGGGATAAATTAGGAGGTTGGGATTAACATATACATACCGCTATATATGGACTTCCCTGGTGGCTCAGACAGTAAAGCGTCTGTCTACACTGCGGGAGACCGGGGTTCGATCCCTGGGTCGGGAAGATCCGCTAGAGAAGGAAATGGCAATCCACTCCAGTACTATTGCCTAGAAAATCCCATGGACAGATGAGCCTGATAAGTTACAGTCCGTGGGGTCGAAAACAGTCGGACACGACTGAGTGACTTCACTTTCACCACTATATATAAAATAGATAATCGACTTGCTATATAGCATGAGCAACTCTACTTAATATTCTGTAATAACTATATGGGAAAAAGAGTCTGAAAAAGAACAGCTATATGTATGACTACACACTAAATCGCTTCAGTTGTGTCTGACTCTTTGCAACCCTGTGGACTGTAGCCCGCCAGACTCCTCTGTCCATGGGGATTCTCCAGGCAAGAATACTGGAGTGAATTGTCATGCCCTTCTCCAGGGGATCTTCCTGCCCCAGGGATTGAATCTGTGTCTCTTATGTCTTCTGCATTGGCAGATGGGTTCTTTACCACTAGTGCCACCTGGGAAGCCCAGATATACATATATATACATATATGTTAAAAATGTGTTTTATATAAATATATATATTATATATATATATAATTAAATCACTTTTATGTTTACCTGAAGCACAACATTGTAAATCAAATATACTGCAATATAAACAACCACAACAGCAACAACAAAACAATCACTCACACCAAAGTGGGTGCTAGAATGTCAGGCTAGAAGGAAGCAGTGAGGGTCCTAAGGGAACAGGAGGAGGTGAATTTTGTTGGAAGAGAAAAGAAAGTCCTAAGACAAGGGTCTCCAAAACATTTTTGCTCATATATCCCAATCTCTCCAAACTTTGAAAAATTATGTGCCCTTTTGCAATTTTTTTGTTTAAACATCTAAAATAATTTATTACAAAATGAAACAGCTATAAAGGAAGTATATTACTATTCTAAAACAAAACACTCTCATATTACTCTTTTAAGTATATCCAGTGGAATTTAAGTAGCATAGAGATTGGATAACCTATTGTCATTTATTTAGTAAAACTAGACCCAAATTCTTAGTCAAAGTTTTTATGCCATTCCTTTGCCCCTTTAAGTTGTATTTGCCATCCACTTCCCCTCGAGTCATTATTCAAAAATATTTTATTTTCATCTTTGGAAAGCCTTTATGATTTTATCATAGCTGTCTGGAAAAAAAAAGTATATGAATTAGAATTTTTTAATGTCCTATTACTACAGGTAGCAACAGGTTTAAAATTTTTCTTTTGAATAAAGAAATAATATTGATAATTATTTGGTAGTAATACATAAATATTATCAGTATTATAAAAGAGATCAAAACAACACCTGTAGATTAAGTTGTGATAAAATATCAAAGTAAAATGCTCCTGGAAATGCAGCTCTAATGGTCTGTTATTTTTACTGTTGATCTAGCTCATACATTCCTAGATTAATATTTATTATTGGAATGAACAGAGTTCATTATCAAATTTGATTCCTGTTTTTCATTTTATAGACATATACTGTGAAATGTTGCTCACGTAAATAAGTGGATGGGATTGTATTACAGGAATTCCAACCAATTATTTGAACAAATTTTGAGTCATATGCCCCAAATCCCAGGGTGATTTATTATTAAAGTTAGTTAATAATTTAATTAATAAAATTAACCATTAAAATTTTGTCAATTAAATTTAATATTAATAATTATTTAAAATAATTTAAATGCTTACTGTCTTTTAATCTACTTTTTAAACTGTGGTACAGTATTAGAGACAGGTGTACAACCTGATGATTTGGTATTTGTATATACTGTGAAGTGATCACCACAGTAAGTGTAGTTAATCTTCATCTCCCTTCATAGTTACAAATGTTTTCTTATGCTGAGAACTTTTAAGATCTATTCTCTTAGCAATTTTCAAATATGCAGTTCAATAGTATTAACTATAGTTTCCATGCTATACATTACATTCCTAACACTTAGTATTTTATAACTGGAACTGTGTACCTTTTGACTTGCCTCGCTCACTTCACCTACCACCATGCCCTGCTTTTAGCAATTTTTAATTTATTTTGGAAAACAGAAACTCATCTTACAAAAGCATTTGATACTTATTCATTAGAGTAATTAACTTTATCGGGTTCTGGGAAGTATACCAGAAAGATTTTACCAAGATTCTTCAAATAACTATCAATTATAACTGTTTCTCTTTCACTTAAAGACATCTATCTCAGTGTACTCAGAAATGACTGGAGGAGGTAAACTATCGTCAATTTCAAAACTCATTTGCCAACCAATTTTTAAAAAATAACATGACAATTAAATTTTTGGCACAACTTTGGAGCTGCAGATCTAGCTCATTCAATTTATGGAAGTTGGCTTTGATATAATGCAGTTGGCTAAGTAGTCCTTATTGTCAAACAACTGGCTTGACAACAACGCTTTTTGTTAGATACACTTTGGCCTCATGTTTACCTTCTAATAAATGTGTTAATATGTACAGCCACCTCATTCCGAATTCTTAATTCTCAGATTGAGAGGTAGATGGGGCATGGAGCTCTGCCAAGAGTTTGTTGCAAGGATGAAATAAAATACTGCCATCTTCACTGTTTCTTTTTATGCTTTGTTGGCTTTGTTCTCAAAGAACTCTCTCTAAGGAACAATGCTTTCTTTAACAATAGTGTGGGATGGAAACAATGAGGTCATTAAAGAAAGATAACCATCACTTTGGTATCCAGACTATCTCAACAAGGACCAGCACACTTGCCTCTAACACTATGCCTGGCCTGTAACAGAAATGTGTCTAAGACAGTGAAGATGCCCTACCTAAGCGCTTTGATTAAGGGGAGTTAACCAACTTCCATATGTCCTTTTGATTGACATTTTGGGGGTTACCACAGTGAGATTTTCAAGGGCTTAAAGAGAGTTTGTTTTATAAAGCAGGAAAAGAGCAAGCATGAAAGAGGAGATGATAAGGAAGAACTCTCATAACAGATAGACACATTGGCTACAAGTCTCCTGTTCGGTAGATCAGTTTTAGTAAAGACTGTATGGACACTCCAGAAATTGATTTCCTTGTGTGTACTTACTGCATGGACACCCTCTGCAAGTCCCAGGAGCATGGAACACAGGTGTGGAGCTCTCTTTCCTTAGGAAACCAAAGGAAGGCTGGAAGGCAGTGCTTACCATCGGAGAAATTGTGAGGGCAGTTTGGTACACTCTGGCCAACTGCATGGGTTTTACCAAAGAAGTCATGCCTCCTAATTTTCAGGATAAGAGAACAAAACCTCTTTTTTTGCCAGAAGCAAAGTACACACTCAGTGCATCAGGAAGTACGCGTTTTGCAGACACATAGTTCAACAGTTAAATTTAGGCAAAAGAACAAAGTAGACATATCTCATTTAAAAGGCCTCTAATTTGCCCTGAGGGTAACACACCCAACTCCAGGATTACAGTCCCGTGGCTAATCCTCAGGAGCTCTCAAACTGCTTCTAATGATTTGAAATTCCCTACACTGGGGGTCCTTTCAAACCTACTTTTCTTATGCCTTGAAATTAACCCCACTCTTCATCTCCCTCCCAATCCAAACTCTCAGTCATTCTTTATGGCTGACTTCCTTGAGGAAGAAGGTGATCTGATTTTCTAATTCATGGTAAAGTATGAATGATTAAAAGGCTTAATTCTCCTTGACATTGCATTCATTCTAAAAGATGAGTTACTGGTGAATTATGAGCAGAGTATTTTACTTGAGAGGTAGAAGTAAAGAAAGGGGTGTCTCCTCTTTTGCTCTTCCTTCCCAAATACAGAACTGAAAATCAGCCCTTTTGCCTGATTCCTTCCCACTTATTAAATAAAAGATTTACCTAACCTACTGGGAGTATGTTCAGCTTTTATCTTTTACCAGTATGTCAAACAGTTAAGGAGGCATGATACAAGTAACTGAACTACTAAAGAATGGGCTCAGATAGTATCCTTCTGATTTCAAGAAAGGAACAGGTTTCCCAGACACTCACCTGGCTATCAGTGACTCAGGCAGAGAAGGAAATATATTTGTCTACACTGCTCAAGAATGAAGAGGAGAAATCTTCCTGATAGACACCCAACAACTTAAATTGTCCTGGCATTTTCTTCATGCGCCTTGTGAATGGACCATCATGGAAGTTACACTTAATTTCAACAATTCTTCCTCTTCATAATGTTTTTGTTTCTTATACCAATGAACTTTTCTAATTAGAAAGAAATCATATAATTAAAAGCACAATTTAAAAAAATTCTAGTCATTCTACTAATCAGCTGAGATTTATGTCACAATCCCAGTAAACAAGAGCAAAAAATAATACAATTTGGAGGAAGCTGGAGGGTGCAGCCCTGGCTTTTTACTTCTGGAGCAGCCTCTCCTATGCCTGGGTAACAAGCTCTTTCCTAATTTGCATCTTGTGATCCCAGTTCTTTGAACAGGGGCACTGCTCTGTTATGGATAAAAGTCATGGAACCCAGTGAGTTCTTTTAGATCTTAGAGTCAATTACAGCTAAAAAGTGACAACAAATGAAATTTGTCATCAGACTTTTAGTGCCAAATATTAAAAATCGAACCAGGAGACTGTTAAAGAGTGAAATATCTCAAGGAATTAATCTTCAATGCAGATTACCCCTCTGGGCATTTGGATAGAAAAATATGTTTTTACATTGCTATTTTGAAAATCAGAAAATTAAAAATCAAAAGAGCAAAATTTTACTTGCTCTGTTTATGTCAATAATTAATTTCCAATTTACTTATCTCTCACACAGCACCATCCCACAATCTCATTTTGCAGAATCCCAGCAAGCCAAGTCTGTTGCACCAAGCCAGTGCAAACACTACCACTATTGAAGGTAAAAACAGCAAGAAAACATTACTGTGATAGGTTACAAGACCTTTCACTTTATGTATGTCCCTGTGTTACCATGGGCTTGGTTTTTTTTGGGGGGGGGGGTGCAGATAATTTTAACAGAAAAGAAGGACTATTTGCAAAAAAAAAAAAAAAAAAAAAAGTGGAAATGGCTGTTTTAGATGATCCTAGAATCATTTTTAGGCATCATTAAGCTTAGTCCAGCGGTTTTCAATTTTGATTGCATATTCAGTCTTCCTAAAGCATTTAAAAATGTCTAATACCTGGGTGCAACCTCAAATCAGTTAAATGAGAACATCTGTGTTGAGTCTTCCAGACCCTGGTATTTCAAAAGTCTTCCCAGTTCTAATGTACAGCAGAGTTTGAGAACGATCTTTGTTTCACAGATATATACATGGAGCCCCAGGGAGAATTAGTGACCTGTCCAAGGTCACATTAAATGGTTTTCAGTGGGACCATTCCTAGGCAACAGCTCTTTTGACATTCTCTGTCTCTGGTGAACACTCCCTAAGTTTCTAAATAAGAGACTAGCTGGTTCTTTCAGGCTATGAATTATTTATAGAGCATCTACAATATGCCAGATGCTGGGCTAGTAGCTGAGGATAAAATAGTGAGCGAAACAGATGAGATTTCTGCCCTTATAGAGTTTATGGTCTATTGGGAAAGACAGACATAATGGATTAGTGATAAAATAATTGCAAAATTATCACTGTGTTAAATATTGAGAAGGAGAGGGTCATGGTAGCAAAAGAGGCTGACTTTTCTGAGAAAGTGAAGACAAACATTATATGAATGAGACCAATTTGGCACAGGAGAAAAAGAAGAATGGGTGGGGGAGGCGGGCGAGAAAGAGGGGGGAGAGGTGGCAAGGGGTGAGAGAGCTAAAGGGCAGAGAAAGGACTTCCTGATCTGTATAGAACGGCATCTGTGGCACAAGAGAACAGTTCCAGGAACTGAAAGAAGGCCAGTGAGACAGGAAGGGAAGTCTTGGGGGAGCTAACAACCAACTCTGTTCATTGATTTCATTTACAATATAAACCCTACCTTAAAACATGGACTTAACCTGTTCACTGTAGAAATAGTGGAAAGAGTTACATGTACCATGACATTGTCCCTTTTCTTTCGGTTTGAAACAAACACAAGTGTGAACCCACAAGTAAGATTCAAACAGACTGTAGACCTTGCATTTGGCACGGATTCTCAGCCTCTGGCTACCAGATCCAATTATTTCAAGATTTTAAAAAACACTAATGCTAAAGAGAAACCTCAGATAAATTTAATCAGAATTTAGGGAGAGTTAGTATTGGTATTTTTTAACATCTTGTGATCCCAGTGTACAGCCAAGATTGAGAATCCCTGTTCTAGGTTGAGGATTTAATCAGGGGAAATATAAGGAGTGAGCAGAAAAATTGTTTGTATTTGCCCTTCTCCATCTTCAATTACTGCCTCCACTGGATGCATTACAACTCACCATGTAATGGAGTTCTCCTCTGTGTTAAAACTTCTTAATGAACAGCTGGATTGGAATTAAAACTGCAGGAACACCAGGAAGAGCTCCTAAATGAAAAGTAAAACTCCCTGCTCCTGTTTCTCTCTCACATTCTCTCTTCTCATCTTTAATTTTGCCCTTTCTACTGACTCAGTTCATTGTGTTTTAAAAACTAGAATTGTACATTTTGAGATCACTATAGATTAATATGCAGTTGTAAGAAATTATGCATAGACTTCAATACCCATCACACAATTTCCCCCAAAGGTAATATCTTATAAACCGTAGTACAATATTGCAACAGCGATACAGTAAAGACAGAACGTCCATCACAAGGATCTCTCATCTTGTACTTTAATACCACAGCCCATTCCCTCTACCCTCACCTACTCCTTTACCCTTGGCAACCACTAATCTGGTCTCAATAGCTACAATTTTGTCATTGAAAGAATGTTATGTAAATAAAATAATAACTTTCTGGGATTATCATTTTTCACTCTGGAGATTCATCTAGGTTGTTGCTTTGAGTTTGTTCCTTTTAACCATCAAATGGTATTCCATGCTATGAATGTACCACTGTTTACCTTAATCGTTCACCCATTAAATACAACCTGAGTTGTTTCCAATTATTGAGTGTTATGAATGATATTGCTATGAATACTTGTATGTAGGATTTGTGTGAACATATGTCTTCATTCCTCTGGAAGAAAAGTCTAGGAGAACAAGTGTTAGGGCTTATGGTAGTTAAACATTTAGTTTTATAAGAAATTGCCAAAGTGTTCCAAAGTGGCTATACCACCAGTTTATATAACCATTAGCAATGCTTGAGTGATGCAATTTCTCCATATCCTTGCCAGAATTTGATGGTGTCATTATCTTTTTATTTAGCCATTCTGATAGGTGACTAGTGATGTCTTATGTTTAATTTACATGTCATTAGCTGCTAATGATATTGAAGATCTTAAATGTCTATTTGCCATTTGTATAGCCTCTTCAATGAGATGTCTTTTCATGTCTTCTGATTATTTTTCTAATTGGATGGTTTATATTTTTACTGTGGAATTTGAGAGCTTTGATTATTCTTAATTGTTCTAGATACTAGTCCTTTGTCAAATATGCAGTTTGCAAAATGCATTCTACTGTGTAGCCTGAATTTTTGTGCTCTTAACAAGTCTTTCACAGAGCAAGAGTCTTACATTTTGATGAAATCCAATGTAAATTTTTCCTTTTATGGATTTCATTTTTGATATCAAGTCTAAAAACTCTTTGCTTAGCCCTAGATCAAAAAGATTTTCTCCTATGATTTTTTCCTAAAAGATCTTATAAATTTATGGGGCCCTAAATGGGAAACTTCCTCGGAGGAAAAAAAAGGGAGGGCAACCTTTACAGTTGGAAGCGGTTGGAAACTAAGATGGCGCCTGGCGGAAGTGATAGGGGCGGGGTCTATGTTTGTCAAAGTTTTTGATTGGCTCTCTTGATTTTCATGCACGTAAGGTGATTGGTGCAACTGAAGGCACATAATGACTTACCTTTAACGTGATTGGTGCAACTATGGAAAGTCCCTCCTAAACCCCCCC